>JBAMBO010002899.1:0-50674 GCA_037044535.1 Lordiphosa magnipectinata
CTCAAGGTTCGGTCCGGGGGGACCCGTTTCTGTACTCAGTGATCCTAAGTTTTTGTTTCGAATCTGGGTTCATAGATTGTTACATAGTTGCAGTGTTGCCAACTTTTGCCGAGCAAAAAAATCCGTTTTCAGCGGGTCGGAGAGGGTAAAAAAGCTGTATTTTTTGACAAAAAAGCGGAGAAAAAGCGCATAGCTTTTCTTATTATTTATGTAATTATTTTCAAATTATATATGTAATTATATCGTTAAAATATCTTCGATATCTAATATATCTTGAGAGTGATGAAGTTCCTCGTCCTCATCCTTGTCGTAGGCCTCAGTTGTGCCGGGAGAATGCTACATTAAACCTCTTTTAAAATAAATCCAATACCTTATACATAAAATTGAGTTGAGCGTGCTCACGTCCATTCGATTTCTGAGTTTTGATTTTAAATTATTGACCTGACTGAAGACACGCTCAACTTCAGCGTTGGACCATGGCAAGGACAACATCTGAATCGCAAACGAGAAAATCCCAAAAGCAGATCATTACCTCAGCTTCAGTTGCTTTATAAGATCAACTAAAAAATTTGTGCAGCATCCTCGAATAGATTTCTCCAATTCACAATCCAGCTGAAGCATCTTAATTTGCTTTTCTAAGTCATATCCTTGATATAAATCTTTGATAACAAATTTCTCGAAATCGTCTCGTTTCCAAAAGGATGGGTTTCAAAAATACCAAATAAATGTAGTTTACATGGTCGTTAAACATTGAATGCAGTATTTGGGCTTTATGGCAAATCTCCTGTTTTGCCGGAACACTAAAATGTAATTTTAACTCCTGCCACTGATCCAATATACGTGTCACTGCTATTTCAATTGACAGCCACCTGGTGTCACACACTCTGGGAATTTTTAGTGGCTCCTTTGAGGATAGAAGCTATACATTACTTTATATTACTTGTAGTGAATTTTAAAAAACACTGTTAAAATTACATAAAAGGACATACACTTTTGACAATAGCTACGACATCACGAGACCTATTTAAAAAAATACATTGTCGTTAGTAAACGCTTAGAATAAATGAATCGAAGAATCAGAAAGCGCTGAAGTCACACAAACCTGATCGTTGTTTATAGACTGATATATATTTTTATACTCAGATTGTCGATTGTCGAACTCTTGGAAATCCAGTTATATGTTTCATATATCAAGAACTCCAAGCCTTCTGGAAGAGACTCTTTACAAGCGTGATTTGCCGACAACTGCACAGAGTGGCACACGCATTTGATCAGGACTGGAGACGGGGCTTTCTTCCTGAGCTCAGTAAACACGCTTTTGTTTGAGCCAATCATAACTTTAGCATTGTCGGTACCGATACCTATTAGGTTTATGATGATCAACTTAAAGTCCCGCAGCTCCTTTTTTACACTTTCTGCTAAGCATAGCGCGTTTCCACGTTCTAAAGGGACTAGACTTAAGAAGGAAGTAACAATCACTCCACGCTGGTTCGAAAAATAATTGACGACGACACCTAAGTCATACATAAACATAGCAAAATATAATATAACATAAACTATAATTTATTAAATATTTACCCAAAAGCTTAGTGACGCTTATATCTGTTGATTCATCCAAAAGCAAACTAAATTTTGAATTGAATCGTTGCGCAAGTCTTCTCCAAAACAGAATAAAGCTGAAAAAAAGCCGAAATCGCTTTTAAAAAAACCAGAATTCCCGCTGTTTGTAAATTTGTCCCGCAATCCGGTTTTTAAAAAAGCTAGATATGACGGGAAAAAAGCTGATTTGGCAACCCTGCATAGTTGGTCAAAATTTATCCAATTTTTTTTCAGGAGAAGTCGAATGGACCACAATCCCCATTGTAGTCATTCATAGGCCCACTAAAAAGGCTTTCAAAAGAGCAAGGCCTTTAAATTTTGAAAGGTAGCCTCAATTTCTACGTACACAGAGTAAGAAATTCAGAAACATTGTACTCAAGATGACACCAAACGTTGTCACAAACAGTGCACATTGGGCTGAATTGCCTTTTTTTTGGCATAAACTCTAAAAACAAAGATAGAAAGTTGAAACTTCAAATATTTGCTGTTTATTTTATAAGTTAATTTCGAATTTATTTTTTTGCCGGTGTGACCAGGCCACTTCCGCCACCTACATACATCTCCTCCGTAAGTTTCAAAGCTATCTTTACTCAACTTTGTATAAAGTTTATAGGTACTTATAAGCTGTACATTTGTTGGAACCGGCCGGATCGGAAGACTATAGCATATAGCCGCCATAGGTCCGATCGGCCGAAAAACAAGTCTTAGTGAGAAAAACTCTTTTGTTTTCAATGCAAACGTCCCAAAATCCTCGTATTTATTAGTTTTCTATGCTTTTTCATAATTTAAGCAATTTTTATGAAAATCGGACAACTTATTATACAAAATATATACAATATATTAAAATTGCTTAAATCTTAAAGTATCTGCCATATAAAAGATAGGTCTAAGAAATAGTCTTAATAAGAAACACTTTTTTGTTGTTAATGCTATCGCTCCAAAACTCCATATTTTTAAATATTATACGCTTCCTCATAATTCTGCTAAGTTTGGTCCAAATCGGTTAACTGTAGCATATGGCTGCCACAGGAACAATCGGTCGAATGAATGAAATTGTGGAATGTAAATCATTTAAAATCATCGAGCTGCAAGGGTATATAAGCTTTTGTTGAGCCGAAGTTAACGTGTCTCTATTTTTTATGTCATTAAGCTTTCAGAAACGAAATTTCGGTTTATTTGATCGCGCAGCCAGTCAACCAAACTTACAGTAAATCGGCGACGAAAATTTACCTTGTCTAAATATATTCAATATATAGTTCTGCTCCACGAAGCACAAGTATTGAGGCTAGGTTCTACATAAAATATGTTCCATCAATAACATTAAATACAACACGAAACAAAAGCTTATCTAATTTAAGCGCTTTACACTAGAAAATACATACCTTTATGAGTATTTTGCATATTTTAAACCGCCATAATATACAATCTAATTACAATGGCTGATAATCAAACATTCACCAAATTTTAAGCACAAACAAGGCACAATTAGCCTAGCAGAAACAGGCCACTTTAACGGTCAGTCAAAAACCAGTGATGGGCCAAAAAAAATATTATATCATATTTTTACTTAGGGGAGACATTTATTTAACGGAAATAATATTAAGATTATGTAAATATTAAAAAATAATTTTGGACTTTATGCCAAAAAAATGGGAATTCCGCCAAATGTGCAGTGTTCAAACTTGAACATGATATTCAACTCGGCCCACACGTAGTGTTAATCTCATATTTAAATATGTAGCCTATGTCGCCATGTGTGTCATAAACATGTCACCTTATGTAATATTAATAGCCGCAGTGACGAGGATCAGCCCAGCCCAGCCCAGCAGACAAACCACTTGAAAAGGGCATCCGGTGCACATAACACAAACTGGAACTCGTGGAAGGCAATGTGTAGTCCTTCCACGAACGCATTTCTATATTTACATACACGGATGTGACTACACTCACATCCTTAAGATAAGATTAGAAATAAGGGATGAGAAATTCTAAATAAAAGGAACCTCGCTCAGACTGAGCAGGTTAGTACAATTGAAACCTGCAACAAGCATGCTCAATAAAAGTGTATAAGTCCATACATGCAGTGTTAGAAACAGTGTTAGAAACAGTCAAGAACATTTAACACATTTGTTCTCATAAAATTTGAGAATAATTCATTATTGTTTTCAGTTGACATCAACTTATTTTCCAATAATAAATGAACGAGAATTGTTTTCCCCTTTTCCAACTTGACATATGGGCATTTCTCAATTGTCGAATACGACATTCGTACGCATTCGAAGTGAAGAAAAGTATATGCCAAATTATTATTTTGTTTTGACAAGAGACGAAATTTATAGCTCTTGACTATCACTATAATTGGTGCTAAAGTTGATTTTGGGCAATTGTTCGTTTTCAAGATAATTACAAAAAACCAATGCATTTACATGCGACAAAAACAGAAGTCGATTTCCAGGCAAACAGTTCAAACACTGATTTCAGCGGAACCTGCAGGAATATTTGAAAGGGACTAATTTTAAAATATTATGCATTGATGTATCTTAAAAACGTTTTTTTTTTTCATTCAAAAATATTTAGTAGTTTATTTTTTATTTGTCGCATGCGACATTTTGTTTCATCATACTTTTTATGTGGTTTTCAATGCGAAGAAAAAACTTAGAATTTATTGCAATCACATAGTTTCTTGTGCATTCTTTTTTGCCCATTTGTACCCTCAGAAAGATTTTAGATAGCAAAAGTAAAAGAAATCTAAAGTCACTTTTATCAAAAAAAAAAGTGCAAAAGTAATGTTCAAATTAGAAAAATTTAGCTAGCGCTAGAAATGGGCTATGTTTAAATGTAAGATTGGCTTTTATTGGTTCAATTTGACTATTTTCTGATGAAAATTTGATAAAACATTGTGTTTTTAACCACTTGTACATTTTTGGCTGCTGTAGAAATTTCTGTGGAAATGCCCACATGGAGAATCCCCCCTTAAAAACAATTTTTTCAATGGTCATGGTACCTTTTAGTCAAATGTATCGCCAAGTCTACTCTAAACCACTTTTGAACCATTTTTAACAGTTTTCGAACCAGTTCACAGATATGCATAGCCAACATCAACATGAGTATTAGAGCCCTGCACGAGTTCACACTAAATCGTGTTTACAGTTTGTAATCACACTGTGCACACTATCGAAACAACTCGTATGTCGAAACGAAACAGCTCTCATTGAATTATTTTATATCATTTAATTCAAAGATTCATTGAGTCAAAGTTAAGCTGCCGTGTGTTGTTATCTCATGTGTCTCACTCTCAGACTGTTATTTAAATATTTATGTTTCAGTTCGTGTTAACAGTATGTTGATTTTGTTGTAATTCTCCCATGCTTAATTTTCTTATTTCTGAAAAATTATGGACAATTTTCGTAATGTATGTAATAAATTTATTAATGTACGCGAAAATAGTAAATAAGAACACATATTTGTTAATTGTATATATAAATATATTTCATAGAGGCGGCCTCCATCTGGAACAATAGGTGAAATAATAACAAATATAAGTAGTGGTCTAAGCATAAGCGCAGTTCACAGCTCAGGGATCTTCATGGTAATAAAACCGCTAAATACTTAAGAAACTGTTTTCCAGATTACAAACGACGACACATATCTACATAACCATGATTTTGACAATACTTAACCGCGATAAATCCCATGGATGACGAATGGTTAAGAATATAGTGAGGATAATAATGAATGCTTCAAACAAAATGCGTTAGAAGTAAAGTTTGTTTGGCACTATAACTATTTTTGATACTCTTTGGTAATTTTCTGCGATTTCATTATTTGTCAGTCACGGAAAATAGTTTGAAACATTAGGCGTGTTCAGCAGAATAATTGATCCCTGAGCAGGTATCAGAAAAACATCGAAAATCGAATAGTTTCTGCTGTTGGAGGGAGCAGTATCACTTTAAAGTAGCGTACTATTTCTTTGATACATGCTCCTGTATCATGATACCTCAAATTGGCTATTATGATGCCGCATCTCTCGAGTTCAGTATTAAGATAATTGCAAATTTATACTTGATCAGGAAGCAAGTTGTTCTGCTGAACACGCCCATTCTTTATGCTCCATGGTATTTATCGCGGTTCAATATTGTCATAATCATGGTTATGTAGTTTCTTAAACTCTTAGCGGTTTTGTTACCATGGAGAACTGGTAGTACTGCGCTTATGAATTTATCACCCTGGTTGCTAGTGTTAATAATGTTGATAGTGTTAACAGTCACAGTCAGTTCCCTTGCTAGTGCTAGCATTCACACGTGCTTTGTTAACGAATCGAAGTAGATCATCAAATCCCAATCAGACACTAGATTGTTTATTAAAATGATAGCTTTGACAGTGTGAGCATTGATACCGTTGTCTGCAAAGCAGGGCATCCACACACGAATTTGTTCGACGAACAAATTTGTCAAACAAGAATTCATTTGCCCACTAACCAGGCGAACATTTCTCACAAACATCGTTTGCTTGAAAATCTCAACGAGTAAACATGAAAAAATATACAGCGAAAACTAACACAATCATGGCCTAGATGGCGATACAAATTAGCTTAAAGCATTATTTCTTCATTTTGGGGGCACTCAATGAATTCCAGCCACAATTCGTTGTTTATTTGGGCACGTGTTCACTCTACAAATATTTTTGACAAATAATGTTCGTGCACTTGTTCCCATCCATTGACGAACATGTTCGCACGAACACGGTTCTATTCGTTTCTATTCTCTGCGAACAAAAAGTCGAGCACAAAAGTCTATCGCGAACATTTCCACTAACGACGAACATTTCGTCGAGCACAACAAATTAGTCGAGCAAATTCGTGTGTGGATGCCCTGCTTAACACACGATTCATTTGAATGATTTGTTGTTTAGAGTGCACTCGTGCAGGGCTCTAATGAGTCTACTGTAAACATTTCGTGAAGATCAATTAATATAGTTTAAAACAACAGTTTAAAACTCTTTTAACATTATTTTCCAAACGGTTTTCTTTCTTTTCTAAATTCTGAAAAATTAGAATAAATGTGATGAATACTTCAGTCTCTGGCCGTGGTTCAATTTCCTGTTCCCTCTAATCTTTCGTTTTTCTCTCCTCTTTTCCACAGAAATCATGCAGTCGATATTGCCTACTCTTTAAGGCCAGTCGCCATGGTATTGCCCGCCTGGAGATTTGCGAGAATAAGGACGATAAGAATCCAAAAATCTTTACACTCGAGAATTGTGTAAAAATTACCCAAGAACCACCGCCAGCTAATCTAATACACATTGTCAAACGCAATGGTACCCTCACCCTCAACACACAGAGTGATGAGGAGCTCAAGGATTGGATTACCGCCCTACAGACGGTGGCGTTTTGCGACAATAGCGGCGGACATGGAGCCGGAAATGGTGGTGCCATTGAGGAGGATAACGATTTATATTGCAGTTCATTTGTAAGTAGGTTTAACAACTACATAAATCTCTTGCTCAACAGCAGCTTACGGCCGGATCATCATAGTCCACCATACATGACCAGTGGGATGGTCCAGCTTTTTGTAGATATTGCATATAGCGCATAAACATACCGTACGTAATATACAGCGTCTTGCGGCAGTACATGGAATGGTGATAGGAGCAGTTGGGATCAACGATCCAGGCACGTGAAACATCTCCATAACGTCCCTGAAATTTGTTAGCCGCATTGCCGCTGGAAGAGATGGAGAAAGCGGACCATCAAAGTGATGCAAGCTTGGTTTCTATGAAAGGCTTTACTCACATGCGACTAAGACCCGAGTGGATAAGTCTGTTTATTTCGTTTGTTGTAACCAGATAACGCATAGCGGGTGGCCCATCACGGCGTTGACTTAGGGTAATCAAGAACATAAAGGGCAACAGATCAAAGCGAACGCCTTCCATAATATCCTTTATAAAGGGCTTCCGTTCCGGCCATTGATAGTTCAACCAAAGGACTCCTGCAAAGAACACCTAAGAACAAAAAGGGGAGTTGTCAGAAAACGTGAGCCGCTTTTGCTAAGCACCTACCTCCATTTCCGAATTAACCGCCGCCATGCCATTATGAAACAACAGCTTCACATTCTTCATTTCCAAACGCAAAAACTCCAAACTGGCCACAAATGTCAAAAACACTCGACCCACCCGAGAAAACAGACTCCTCTCGAAATCCGGACACTTCGAAATCGTATGCAGATACATTAACAATGCTTTCCCAGCATCTTTCGCCTCCTCATTGAGCAGCGTCCAGCAATCATTCACCAACAAATCACAGCCCAGAAATTTTGCAGCTTCATATACACCCACCAGATAATCGTAGTTAATGCAAGAGCATGGTTCCAAAGCCCAGCGATATGCGGCCACAAATGCCTTTGGCGACATCGCTGCAGTGGGTAAATGCAACACATGCGAGCGTTCTTTCTGAGCTTGAAAGAAGTTCGAGATCAAACTCAAAACAATGCCATGGCAAAAGAACTGCACATCACCGATCACCACAATCATTGTGGGTCGAGTGTTGTCACGCAACACGGGCAGAAGAAGGTCGGCAGTGCTAGGTCGCTGGAATAATGATTTGTGTGGCATCTTTGGTTCGGGACCCATCATATCCGCTAAAGTAGACACGGGTCTTGAACGTGGTTTCTCAACCAGCTCACGCGACAGACTCTCGAAATGGTCACGCGGAACGGATATGAACGGATATGGTTGTAGTTTTTTAGGATTACGCTTTGAATGTTTCTTGGTGGTATCCAACTCCATGACTAATGTTGATTCTTTGGAGAAACACTTAACGACAATTTAGATTTTTGCGTGTAGCAGCTTTTCTTACTGAAAATGGGATACTGTTTGTGTCAACTAAAGTTGGAATATGAGAAATATGTGAGCTATAGTGAAAGGCTTGCTGGATGTTTTGAAGGTTCCTTCGTTAGATCGGCTGGAGTAAGAGCTTTGGAGCATTGGAAACAAGCATAGGAACTATTCGAGGATGTTTTTTTCTTCTAAGTGCATACGCTTGAATTTATGGTAAAGTTTTAAGCTTTGGAAGCATTCGAAGAGTTGCTAAAAGGCGAAAAACTAATTTGTTGTCAAATTGAAATGTATCTCTTACTTTACCCACTCTAACTCTCTCTCTCTTTCTCTCTTTTATAGGATGGCCTCTTCATTATCACACTGATACCATCCGAGGCCTCCATTCGTTGCAACATTGAGCCCAAAACTTATATGCTGCAAATGACTCCCACGGAATTGCAACTCAAATCGGAGGATTTGAACGTGACCATAGCCATGTGGCCATATCGTTTTATACGCAAATACGGCTATCGTGATGGTAAATTCACCTTCGAGGCGGGACGTAAGTGTACCACCGGTGAGGGCGTTTTCACACTGGATCATACCAATCCCCAGGAGGTATTCCGCTGCATGTCAGCCAAAATGAAATCAATGAAGAAACTCATCAGTGGCGACAGTTTGAGCAGCATTGAATGCGGTGAGAATCAGTTTAGTGCTGCTGCTGGCATGGAACCCGGCTCGCGGAGTCCGTTGCCGCCCTCACCATCCAGTAATCCGCATGCGGGCGAATTCGAGATAAACTCCACCCAGAGTTGCATATCACTGCGTGGCTTTATCAGCTCCAATGACTCGCTGAACAACTTTTCCTCCAACAACAGTAGCAGCGCCGCCAATTCGGCGGTGGTCGTCAAACACATTCCCAACAAGCCGCCCCGGAAACTACCCACGCCGGTGACGTCGCCAACCCATTGTGATAGTAAATACAAGAATATTGTGAAATATGAACCTGTTGCCATAACCTCACCCGCCGATGCCAGCGGCTCGGCGGTTATACTCAAGCCCGGCTCGCCGGATTCATTACGTGCCAGTCCACCCGATTTGCCGCTGCGCAACGAGAGTGTTATCAAGCCGCTGCTGGAGCGAGACTATGAGTGCATTGAGAACATAACCGAGGCCTGGAAGACGCGCGGTGTGGGCGATGTGCGACACTGTGAGCGCATCCCCACGATACTCTGCGATAGCGGGGACTTTGTGCGCCAACAGCAGCGTGAGAAGCGCAAAGATCTAACACCCACTGGCGGGGGTACACCCAAAATCATAGACATTGACATAGGGGAGGGCAATGCGGGAGGAGGAGTAGGACCACCGCCACCACCACCAAGTGTGGTGGGTGTACTGATGTGTCCAGAGTCCAACTATGATCGCTTGGACTTCCTGTCGCCCAACAACAAAACCTCCAGCGGTTATAAAACCATAGTGAATGTCACCTTGCCACTGAATCGTCGCTGCAGTCCACCGCCTCCGAATGAATATGAATTGATAGCTAGTCCCGATACAGAAAGCTTTCGCAAGGCCGATGACAGCCATTTGGGTTATGGTGTGCTTCGCAAATCCAATAGCAACAACAATAATGGAATCTCCAACAACGAAACCTCCTCCTCCTCCTCAGCGCCGGTACCAGCCTTGGATCATCGCAGCTACAATGGTCTGAACTATACGATTGTCAGCAAGCCCAAGAGAGTGTAAGGAGCTGGACTACTCCCGTTTTTTAAACCATATTGTTTTAGTAATCTCTATTGTAAAATGCATCAATTCGAATATAAGTGAACAAATGTTTTTACACACAGAGAGAGAGAGAGGGAGAGACTCACCAGTGTATAACTCTGTCTCGCTCGGTCTCATGTTTTTTTTTTTTGAAAAGATTCAAGTAATCATTTTTTTTTTGTTAAATTCATAATCTGTGATTCTACTGTTAATGTAAAAGTCGTATTTAGTTCGGCATTTTTAATCACTGCCCGCCAGCCCCCAAATTCCCCTTTCCCCCTGACTTTCAAATTGAAGACACGAGACTTTAAAGATTTTGGACTTGGACTTGTAAGAATATAAACTCAGAAGATGCGTTACCAGGTTGATTTCGACTCCTTGTATCCTTCAACTAGAGAGGTTTCATCCTCTAATTGTCTTACGAGTCTCTAGCCCCTGGCCATATATTTTTGTACCATGTATTTTCATATAATTCATTCCTCCCCTGCCTTGTATTTTTTATCAACATTCTTTTCACGTATTGTATATATGTATAACATCGTCTTCGCGTAGTGACGAAAGCCGCCATAATACGATGAATTATTTTAGTGGAATCCATCCACAAAACGGTATTGAGTTCTCAAAACAGGCGCCATTCTTAAACCGAATCGTTGTAAACGACAGAAACTTTGGGTATTTTTTTTATGTATTTGTTTACTTGTATCGCTTAGTTTATAACCTCACAAAAAAAAAACAAACAAACAAACATAACGAACGATATATTTTGTCTACTTTTTTGTACTTTTACTATTTCTACGATTATGTGTAAATAAAAACGAACAAAAATATATATATATAAATAAAAATGCAATGGGTTTTTAATCAAGGAATCAAACCGAAACCAGAACCGGAACCGTAATACCGAAAAGAACCGATTAAACATTTCCAACTTATTTGCTGATTTTTTCCTACTCTTCTACGTATAAAACTTCAACTCATTACCCTTACGCTATCCCGCACTCGGAAAGCATTTTCATGCCAGTTGTTAATGAAAGCACTGTGTCCTTCTCTTTTGATCCGGACGAAGTTCCTAGCTGTGTTCTCAAGAATTGTGCAAATGCTTTATGTAAGCCTCTTTCTAAAATTTTTGAATTATCTCCACATCACAGCTTTTTTCCTGATAGGAAGGAATCCTTCATTCTACCACTTCATAAAAAAGGAAGTAGAACAGATATTCAGAATTATTGTGGGATAGCAAAACTTTGTGCCATACCCAAACTTTTTGAATTGGTTATAAGTAGTAGTAGTAGTAGTAGTAGTGTTCTTCTTTATTCAAATTTATTAAACAGATATACATAGATGATAGCTTAGATTCTAAATTTATATCTAAACAAGAAGTTTTTTTGTATATAAAATACTAAAATGAATAAATCGACATGGTTTGAAACCGTCAGTCGATCACTGCCTTCCAAATTCTTCGCTATTCAGTCTAATACAATTCCCGATCGTTCAACTGCATAGCGCGAGATTCGGTTGGCCGTGTTACTCTCTTTTAAAAGTCCCCTTATTTAGTTGCCTGACTTATAAAGTTATATAGGATCGTCCAATTTGATCCATTTAATAGCTGGTGAACTTCGTGCAGATGTAGTTGTATGAACTTATACACCTTTAATCGAGCACGCTTGTTGCAGGTTTCAATTGTACTACCCTGCTCAGTCTGAGCGAGGTCCCTTTTATTTGGAATTTCTCATCCCTTATTTCTAATCTTAACTAAGGCAGTATTTGTAAGATAGCTGCGCGTGTATAAATATAGAAATGCATTCGTGGAAGGACTACACATTGCCTTCCACGATGCATTTTAAGTGCACCGGCTGCCCTTTTCAAGTGGTTCCCATGGTTGATCCTTTTCAAGTGCTGTGTCTGCTGGGCTGGGCTGATCCTCGTCACTGCGGCTATTAATATTATATGATATGTTTATGACACATGGCGACATAGGCTACATATTTAAAAATGAGATTAACACTACGTGTGGACCGAGTTGAATATCATGTTCAAGTTCGAACATTCTCGGGGGGCCTAAAATGCGACAGCCACTCATCCAGTTTGTGTCTTACTCTTCCGTAAGAACCATAGACTCTAATTAAATGTCTAAATAGGCGCTGCAGTTGCTTTGTCTTGTCCAAAGCGGACCCAGTTGGTGTTGGTTTAAGTGATCTGACTTCGTCTGCCTCTTTGCTCGTGCGGATAGAGTTCCTTGCCTGCAAAATAGGAAAGAAGTTTCGGAAATAAACGGCCCCAAAGGCCCCAATGGGCTTGACACGTTCATTTTGCATCTTCTTCTCATTGAGTTGCTCGATGCTCGAGCTTGTAGTCCAGGCGTTCTGTCTTGTACCCTCCAGCGTGATATTAGGCAGTTCCTTTTTGTCGTCAGCCAGGATATTGTTGGCGATTTGATCTTCCAATTGCAAGTCCAATTGAGAATCTCCCGCCTTACCAAACGACTCCATATTAGCAGGCGACTCCAGTTTAAGAGGACTGCTTGCTTGCTTCAAATGATTCTTCTTGGGTTTGGATGGGTTGGGTTTCTTTGTAGTCGCTTTGGGTATTATGTGAGTCTCATCATGTTGAGCTCCCACTTCTCTTTCTTCGTCCTTGTCGGCGTGCTCCACTTGTAGCCCATAATCGACCGCCAGCTCTTCACGGGCCTGAAAAACGTCCTTGTCGACGTGCTCCACCTGTAGCCCATAATTTACCGCCAGCTCTTCACGGGCCTGAAAGACATCCTTGTCCTTCTTCTCCATTGTGGGTCCGCTTTCCTGCTGAGTGTGACCCACCTCCATTACTTGCCCTTTGAGCTGCTCAGCATGTTCTTCTCCTTGGAGTTGTTGATCCAGTTTTTGGAATTCGGTGGCTGGACTCATGGATTCGTCGGCAGGCTTCGATTCAGCCAAGATTGTTGAAGGTGCCTCGTGGGCATTACTAGCAGCATCTTCTACCAGCTTATCTTTTTTATTTACCCGCCTCGGGGTGCCTTTGAATAAAAAGAAAGTCGGCTTCTTGGGAGATGCAGGTGTCTCTCTAACTGAAGTACATGCTGGTTCCAGATGTGGCTTTCTCTCTTTCAGCTGCTCTGGAAATCTGTTCCAGCTTTCTTCATTTTTCTTACATATACGATCCCATGCTGTTGTATAGTATGAAGGTTCTTGCATACGGGAGGAAGTAAGGGAACTTCTTGCTTCCCCTTTAAGAAACGCGTTCAGGTAATACATCTTGATGCCATCCCCGAAGTCTGCTCTCTCGTGGACTGCCTGCTTAAACCAGCCATGGAATGTTGGCCAATCTTTGGGGTTTCCACTAAATGTGGGCATTTGTATTGCCGGTGCAGCTGGTAGAGGCAATACTGGCTTCACCACGCTTGACTTTTTTAGACGCTGCTTTTTGACATCCAGCATTTCCATCATCGTAATCGCCTCAATTCTCAGATCGAGAATCTTGTTCAAATGGCTGAGATTATTCATAGTCCTCAGCTTGTTATGCGTTTCTTCCAACTCCCCAAGCATAACTTCAATCTTGGAATTGTGCTTAAGTATTTCATCAGTGTGCAATTCCATGAAGCATTTGCTAGTTTCTTCAATAGCTTGACTTAGTTTTCCTGCAAGTGAATCCAATAGTTTTGCCAATTCGTCTATTGGGTTTGCAGAGCCAAAGCTGTTCGCTTCGGTAGCATGTGTGGGCGTCGTGTACCGCTGCACATCATTTCGTTGTGATGGCCCGGCGTCCTGCATGGCGTGGTCACTCATATTGACCTTTAATCTCGCCTCCTCATAAGGTTTGATATGCGCCATGGTTATGTCGAATATTCCCATATTCGCACCCACTTCACGGATTTCGATCAACCAAAAAATGTGTAGCGCTTACAACAATTTTCCGCGAAAATCGAACATTCGGCTCGAAGGACCAAAAAATGTATGAACTTGTTTGTTTCGCGTCTGATTATTGTTTTTAATTAGGTCACCAAGTAGACCCTGTTGTATTAATTTACAGTTTTTAATTAAAAACCACCGAATCCGTTGTCCTAAGCCACGGAAAACGCTTAACACTGCACGGACCTACCAATCCTTCAAGTAGATCCGGCTCGAAGGACCAAAAGATGTATGAACTTATACACCTTTAATCGAGCACGCTTGTTGCAGGTTTCAATTGTACTACCCTGCTCAGTCTGAGCGAGGTCCCTTTTATTTGGAATTTCTCATCCCTTATTTCTAATCTTAACTAAGGCAGTATTTGTAAGATAGCTGCGCGTGTATAAATATAGAAATGCATTCGTGGAAGGACTACACATTGCCTTCCACGATGCATTTTAAGTGCACCGGCTGCCCTTTTCAAGTGGTTCCCATGGTTGATCCTTTTCAAGTGCTGTGTCTGCTGGGCTGGGCTGATCCTCGTCACTGCGGCTATTAATATTATATGATATGTTTATGACACATGGCGACATAGGCAACATATTTAAAAATGAGATTAACACTACGTGTGGGCCGAGTTGAATATCATGTTCAAGTTCGAACATAGTCTTGCCTTACCAAAATGTAGAATTCTGTATTCCCTCAAGATTGGGAAGTTTCCAATAAAATGGATAGTGTTTTCCTGAGAGAACATGCTGTGTTGCTGCTTGCTATGTTTGGGACAAAGTTGAGTTTGAGCAATTCACCTCTGGCCATAAAAATTGTGCGAATTTGCTGCACTGAAAACGCATCGTTGAAATAGTTCAATTCTTTGTATATTAGCCTCTGAGAGCTCCGCTCTGAATCGATCATACAAGACGATCTATATTAAGCATCCATCTTTTTAAGAATTTCTGTAGCCCATGATTCCCACTCTGAACTTTCTTCGAGGTTAAGTCTTTCGCAGTGAGTGGCTGATAGAAGTTCCCATTGCCGAAAGAACTGCTGACGTCCTTTAAGCAGAAACAGCCAATATATTAGGCAGTCTATTTTCGGGCATGCGAAAAACCTTCTGCATATAGGAGAAGTGCATGTCTGCGGTAAATATGTGGAGAGGTGACAATCCCGTTTCCAGATACAGCATTCTGTTTGGAGTGTTTCTGGGCAGTCGGAATAGCTTTTTCAGAAAGTATCTGAGCAGGTTCTCAACTTCATCGTACTGCATAATCCCCCAGATTTCTGCGCCGTAGCACATAATGGACCTCACCGCTGCTCTGAAAAGTTTGTATTTGGTGCTCGTTGGTACATCTTTCCTGCTCAGGAGAGATTTCCAGGTGCAGTTTATCGCCACCTTCGCGTCTTTCAGTTTTTCTTGCAAATTGTATTTAAATTGCGCATTATGGTAGATCCACACTCCCAGGTATTTATAGGTTTTCACCACTTCAAGCTCGGTCTCTCCCAAGTACCATTTCTCTTCAAGAGCAAGTCTTCTCCAGTGTTTTTTGAAAACTAGAATCTTTGACTTTGTGGTATTTATTTTGAGGCCCCAGGTCTTACAATATTCTTGCAGAGCATTTATCATATATTTCATTTTTTTTGGCGACTCTGCAAACACCACAATGTCATCGGCATATAATAGGGACTTTATCTCGTATCCATTTATGTGAATGCCTTCCGGTAGATATTCCAACACATCATTGAGGTAGATCGAGAACAAAAGTGGACTTAACAAGCATCCTTGCTTAACACCCGACTCCGTGGGAAACCAGTTGGATAACACTTCTCCATCCCAAACGGCTGCTTCATTTCTATTATACATGCTTTCAAGTATATTAATAAGTTTGGTCGAAATTGCTCAGTTTAAACATTAGCGCCATTCGGTCGATCGAATCGAATGCTGCACTGAAGTCAACGAAAAATGCATACAGCTTACGTCCGCTTTCAATATACTTTCTGGAGATACTGGTGACGCTGAGTATATTGTCGATCGTGGAGTATCCTTTTCGGAAACCTGCTTGGAACTCTGTTAGCTGGTCGGTTTCATCCACCCATCGGTTTAGCCTCTCAAGTAGCACGGCAGAGAAAACCTTTGCAATCACATTCTGGAATGATATTCCTCTGTAGTTGCAAACCATTTGCGGGTCGCCCTTTTTAAATATTGGAAATATAATTGCTTTTTTAAACCTCTCCGGAACACTCCTCGTCTCTAGAATTTTGTTGTTTCCTTCTGTAAGCATTTCCAGGAACAGCGGTGTGGCAAACTTAATAAATTCTGCAGGGATTCTGTCGAGACCAGGTGCATTTCTCTCCTTAGGTTCTGTACTATACTCGTAGTAACAGCTCCATCCAGCAGCTAATTTTCAATGTAGGGTGATGCGTAATGCAGAGGGTATCCAACGTCACTTGGTGTCAACAGCTTTCTAAAGTACTCCCCTAGTTTTGGTGCATCGACTGCTATAGCTTTAATAAAAGTTTTCCCATTTAGGTTCCTTATGGCTTCCCAGTAAGACTTACTGTCTCTCTGTGCGCTCTAGTGACTTTGCCAGGTTTGAAAAGTACTGATTTTTTGCACAGCTACATATTGCCTTATATGTTGCGGTCGCTTGTTGTTACATTCGCATAGCTTCTTGGGAGTACTCCATCCTTGCCTTTCTTAAGGTTCTAAAGGAGAGCTGTCGCGCTGCTTCACATTGCCTGGTGAACCATATTTCATTGTATTGGGTACTGTTTTCTGTTCTTGGTCCGATTGCCGAGTTTGTAATGCAGTTTGTGAGGAATTCTACTGCTTCATTTGGGGTGTTCCATGCTGGTATATTTCCGTCTTGAAGATTGCGGGCTAGATTACGTCTATAGCGAGAGATGAGTTTATTCGACCATCTTAGCTTGGGCAGGAGTTTTAGTTGCTTGGTGCAGGCCGACTGATTTATCATCTCATTCACTTTGACATCTTGTATCAGTTCCAACCAATTCCCTTTTGCAAGACAGAAGTCTATTGTGGATCGGGATCCCCCCCGCAGAAATGTATATTCTCCGGATGCGTCGCTGGCTGTCCTCCCATTCACCACAGTAAATCCAAACATTTCTATAAGTTCGCTCAGACGACGACCATTCGTATCTATAACTTTGTCTTTGGCTTCTCTTCTTTCTACCAGTCGCGTCTGTACGAGATGCGGACTATGCCCACATAATTGCAGATCCCCAATTCTCGCATTGCAATCGCCTATTATCATGAGGTTATCTTCGGCTTGTACCAGATTCAGAAGGTTGTATAGGTTTTCTATGTCTCTGTTCCAATGATTGGTTATAACTTCTCAGTTGCAGCACCAGTTTTGCTCTCTTGTGTCTCCATCACAGCACGGGTTTATGAAGCACCGGTCTACATCAACAAATCTTCTCGAGTTTACTTCCATAATAAGGTACGGATTCAAGCTGAAAATTCAGTCAGATGTTATCTTCACAGATTTTAGCAAGGCATTTGATTCAGTTAATCACATTTTGCTTTTAAAGAAATGATCACTTTTTGGTTTTCCCCACCCCTTAGTCAGGTCGGCTAACAACAAAAAATTTATATGTACGATCGCCAGTCTCGGCTCAAATATTGAACAAAAATAAAAAAACATGGCAAAAAAAGATGGGCTATTTTGCCAGAACATAACCCGCCCTGCCATAGGTTGACTGACTAGCACTTCGGACAACTCCCTAATATTTTCAGACACTAATCTTTAGGCTGTCAACTCACCCACTTGAACAAATTAACTCTAACATAATTAAAATTAACTTCATTTGTATCTTTTTGCAAATACTTACTAACGTTTATATACATATTTTCCGCTTTCCTAACCAGGGTACCTCTGGGACGAACACACGACAACTGCCATATATATATATACACTTGGCCCTCGCTTAACACGGACTCTTTTAGCACGAAATCGGTCTTACACGGTTACAAATTTGCTCCCATCCCCCTTTTAACACGCTAAAAACCTCGTTCTTACACGATTGCAAAATATCGATATATATTTTTTTTTGCTGTCAATTAACGCGATAGTGCCTTTGTGCTTGTGTCATACGCATGGGGTGCTTGTCGAAAAAGGGGAATCCCACATTTGATCTGTCAGATGTAAGCGTGTTTTAGTAGGTGCAAAAATCTTGAGCTTTGCAGACGCGTAAATAAAAAGTCAAAGATTTTGTGGTAAGTAAACAGGTGGTACAGCTTGATTAAATCAAAAAGTGAATACATACATAATTAAAATAAATAAATTTCAGCTTTTACAATGGCAGAAAGAAAGAACAGAGCTCCTTTAAAACGGAAAGTCATTTCTATAGAAAAAAAAATACAAATTCTAAACCGCTTAGACAATGGGCAAACTGCCACGAAAATTGCAAGAAGACTTGATTTAAATGAGGCAACAGTTCGCACTATCAACGAGAGCGTAAGTTAAAGTCGGCTCTAACCGACTTCGATATACCCGTTACTCATGGAAACAAATGTTTAATAGCCTTACTGTATGCCTGAGGTGGGTCAGCCGAAAAGTATGCAACATTTTTTAACTCGTTTCTCTCTCTCGCTCTCTCTCTCTCACTAAGATTGCTGCTGAACGCAATGCTTAGGTTATGAGTGGGGTGGGTGGTGGGTGTTAACTGATCGTTTTTTGCTCATAACTTGAGTATCGTTCATCCGATCTTTATCATTCCTTCAGCAAATCGATAAATAATTTTAAGAACTAGATATCTCTAGAAAGTACGAACCATCTATCATCAAAACTGTAGGAGATATGACGTTTTTTCCAAATTGCGGGGGCGTGAGGGGGCGTGGCAAAAATTGAAAATAAACTTGATCTGCGTGCAGACAATAGGAGTCTACATTTCAAATTTGGTTGCTCTAGCTCTTCTAGTCTCTGAGATCTAGGTGTTCATACAGACGGACGGACGGACGGACGGACGGACAGACGGACAGACGGACAGACGGACAGACGGACATGGCTATATCGACTCGGCTGTTGATGCTGATCAAGAATATATATACTTTATATGGTCGGAAATGATTCCTTCTGCCTGTTACATACATTTGCACGACTTTAGTAGACCCTTTTACTCTACGAGTAACGGGTATAAAAAGAATGAAACTGAAATACGACGTGCAGGAAGCATTGGGTCATCTATATCTACAAAATTTACCAGTAGAGCACGTGCACCAATTTTGGAGAAAATGGAAAGAGCACTTAGCATTTGGATTGACGATAGCTACGAAAAAAAGATCCCTTTAAGCCAGCGGATCATTCTGGAAAAGGCACTCAGGATTTATGGACTGCTCGAGCAAAATGGAGAGCCCTCTTCCAGCATAGATTTCGTTGCTAGTAATGGATGGTTCGAGAAATTTAAAAAAAGGTTCTCCATAGGTTCTCTTCATAGCCTCAAATTTAAGGGCGAAGCGGCATCGGCCGATGATGGAGCTGCTACCACATACCCAGAAGAAATTCAGGGGTTCATTAAAGAAGAGGAATTCCTGCCCGACCAAGTTTTCAATGCGGATGAAACTGAACTTTGCTGGAAAAAATGCCAAATCGAACTTTTTTATCAAAGAATGAAAAAGTAGCTCCCGGCTTTAAGGCACAAAAAGATCGTTTTACACTTTTGCTGTGTAGTAATGCATCAGGCGACTTTCAAGTAAAGCCAATGCTTGTTTATAATTCTTTCAATCCCCGTGCGTTTAAAGGGATAGACCAGGAGCAAATTACCCGTTTACTGGAAAGCAAATTCCAAAGATTGGGTAACTCCAGAATTATTTAAAGACTGGTTCTTGAATTGTTTTGTACCTGAGGTTGAAAAATATTTAAAAAAAAAAGAATTTACACTTTAAAGCACTATTATTATTGGACAATGCCCCAGGACATCCAAAAGATTTAACCCATCCGAGTGTCAAAATAAAATTTCTTCCACCTAATACAACATCACTTCTGCAGCCAATGGATCAGGGTATAATTTACACTTTCAAGACATATTACATCAGGCGCTCTATACGCTGGATTTTGGATACAACTGAAACTGACTCCATCGATGTAACCAATGCTTGGAAGAAATTTTCTATTAAAGATAGCCTTGAGTTGGTAAACATCTTTAAAAGAGATTAAGGTGTCAACATTAAATAGATGCGGGAGGAAATTATGGCCAGAGGTTGTTAAAAGCCATGAAATAGAAGTGCCAAAACGTGGATTCCAGGATATATTGGACCTTGCTCCCTTGATTGAATGTGAATGTTTCGACGACATGGCAAATGATGATTTGCAAGAGTTGTTTGAAGATGAAGAAATTAATGACGAATCATTGCTTGAGATTGCTGTGAATGAAGCAAACAATTCGAAATCAGATGACAGCAGCTCTGAAGAAACCGATCCGATTAGTTTCACGATAGAAAAGCTCCAAGAAGGATTCGCATATGCTAGCAGCTTAGAATCGTGCTTTTTAAATTCAGATCCGGTCATCGAACGACGACTTAAGTTTAAGAGAGAGTTGGAAAAAATACTTTTTCCTTATAAGGAGTGCTATAAAGAAGCTTTAAAAGCCACCAAACAATCGAAAATGACTGATTTTTTTGATAAGGAGCCACCAAAAAAGAAAACATGTTGAAACAAACTGGCTTAAACTATAAATGCCACCAAATGCATTTCAAATTTGATATGAATAGAAACATATGATCTCCTTACTTTTTAAAATTTTTAAGTTTCTATAAAGTTTAACTTGTTAATTAATTATATGAAGCAACTTTTTTAATTTAATACCAACTTTTAATTTTGAAAATATGAATGTTATGCATTTATTAAAGGCATATACATAATAACTTCTGGTTAATTTTGAACAAATGTATGAAACTTTAATAAAAACAGACCAAGTTTGAACAATAAAAAATTTTTTTTGCTGCCAATTTTGAATTTGGAGAACGTAACCCCTTATTTTGTACTGAATCCATGTTTCGCTTAACACGATTTCGCTTAACACGAGGATTTCTAGGAACGTAACCCCCGTGTTAAGCGAGGGCCAAGTGTATATAAAAAAATTGAGAATAAATTAACACATAAATATAAATAAATTACTACTTAAAACTAAGGTCAGCCAGTTGTTTATTATTTGGGAGTTGGTGGTAAAAAAAACCTGGGGCCACCCAGAGGTGGGTGGCCAATTTTACTCTTGGCGAAAATTGGGTCCTCTGGTGGCCACTCTTCTTAAGCCGCTTCCGTACTCGGGGATGATTTCTTCGAAATAGGCCTATCATTGGAATTCACTTTATATAGTGAGCGACCTGATACATATATCTATATCGCAAGTTCTTGAGGCTTACCGAGTGTTGCCGCTGACTTTCACTTTCACAAAATTTAATAAAACTCCAACAATTTTTCTTGGTCGATAGGCTGCAATGACTTTGAATTAATGAGATTTTCTTTTCTTCTTCCTACTCCACCATTCACCCACAAATTGAGAACAGTTCAAATCCTGACACGCTACCATTGAAAACAAAAAAGTTTTTCTCACTAGAACTACTTTTTCGACCGATCGTTTTTATGGCAGCTATATGCTATAGTCATCCGAATTGGATCACACTTGGCAGAAATCAGAAAATGGTTAGCACAGAATCATTATGTAATTTCATAAGAAATGGTTTTTTGCATAACTTAAATCGAACATGCGGTTCAAAATATGCAAAATCCGATGTCTAGTTATGACAATAAAGGTATCGGGATTACGGGTTAGATACAACAAATTGATTTCGTTTGCGGTTACGGTTTCGGTTACAAATTTTAAACTGTTAATATCGGGTAATGGTTAAGGTATCGGTTGCTGGTTTTTGGACTTTTTGGACGACGGGTTCGAACCTTCATTAGAAGTCGACCAAAGTTTGAATTTGCTTGAATTGGAATAGAAAGTAAAACGTTTTGTCTTCTATGAAAATCTGACTGCCTGCTACTTTGAAATCTATTTACCTAAACAGGTGACGATGGAAGCTAATATTAAACTGCAGTTAGTCCAACAAAGAGCACAGTGGCACATAGTGGAAGAAAATTGTTGCTTTAAAATATTCAACAAATGACCATATAAATATGATAAAAAGCTGTACAGCCAGGAGAGTAAGTTATCTGTACAGCTATTCTATGAGACGAAGTTGAAAACTTAGTTGGGAATTGCAAAGTATGCAATGCTTGAGATGTTGCTTGAAAACTAAATGATTCTGTATATTAATAGTAGGCCATCAGTTTCAATTCGTAGCAGCTTCTGCTGACAAAGCTTTAAACTTTCAGTAGACTGTGCTCTTCACGTACAGAAACTTCTATTCCAATTCAATCGAACCATAAAAAAACTGATAAATATATACAACTGAACAAAGAATATATATTTTTACAGTTAAAAAGATGGGTCGCTCTCCGTTAAAGCGCAA
The DNA here is from genome assembly GCA_037044535.1 of Lordiphosa magnipectinata. Lineage (NCBI taxonomy): Eukaryota > Metazoa > Arthropoda > Insecta > Diptera > Drosophilidae > Lordiphosa > Lordiphosa magnipectinata. The sequence goes on from JBAMBO010002899.1 coordinate 22,525, forward strand.
GATACTCGCTTTACGCTCAAGGTTCTGTAATTTGACAGTGGGAGCACGACGTAAGAAAGTCAAACGTGCAACACAGCCAAGTCCGGGGAATCCACAGGCCAGAAGGATGTCCAAATTTGGAATGGGCTTGGAGCACAACAGACAAAAGAAGGCTGAGGAGGAGAATCAAGAGACCAAGCGCAAGGCCGAGCTCGATGAACATGAAGCGGTCGACGATGAAGAGACCGAGTCGGAGGTAAGCTTGGTCAGCTGACTTAAAAGCGAAGAGCACAGATTACAAATCTCTACTTCCAAACAGGTCTAGTCCAACCAAAAATCCGAAGAAGAAGCCCTAGCTAAGGCTGTCAAATGAAAGCCAGAATCAACTTTAACGATTAATTTAAAATCTATAAACCTGAAATAAAATTTAAAGATTGTGGCTCTGGCAATATGTTCCTTGATTTCTGATTTTTGTAGAAAATTGTATGAAATTTAGTCGAAGCTTAAGGTTATTTTTCATTTAAAGAGAAGAAGAGATGTTTTCTATACTCTGTACCAAAGGTACACAGAGCATGGTAAATGTTTAGTATAGGTTGATGGCCCGTTACAACAAAATATAATAAATGAAGGTGTCCATTTCACAGAGGTAATAAAATAGATGCACCACAGACGAAAACACAAAATAGAGCGCTGGGAAGAAGATGGGTAAAAAGACGGTTAAAAATGAAGTGCAGACTATAAGGACCAAGAATTCACAAATCCGCAAAATTTTATTATCAGTTTTAATTATAGCGAATATTTGATGGATGGCAATTGAAGACGGGTAAATAGGAGGTGTCGGTCAATCGGTTTAAAAATATTCAAATTTGCAAAAATTCTTAATTGAGTTTTGATTGACATGAAGACGGGCAAATAGGCGTATAAATGGAAGGTGTTGATCAAACGAAGCAAAAAATCCCGAAATTTGCCAAATTTTATGAGTTTGAGTCATTGGTCTTATATAAAGCTTTGGTTTAATCTTCTACATGTGTGGTAGCATATAATATTGATTAGTAACAAGTTTGGGAGCGATAGCATTGAAAACAAAAATGGTTTTCCAACTTAGACTTTTTTCAAAACTATCTTTTGTATGGCAGCTATACTATATAGTTGTCCGATTTTAATAAAACTTGGTGAAATTATGTAAAAGCATAGAAATCTAACGTTTGCGTTAAAGACAAAAAAGTTTTTCTCACCAAAACTACTTTTTCGACCGATGTTTCCTATGGCAGCTATATGCTATAGTCGTCGGATCCCGGCGGTGAACCCGCTCAACTCCGAACTTCGTCCGAAAAGACAACACGTTGCCACTCCGAAGTCCAGTTGACATGTGCGCGCGCGAAATCAAGGCGTTGTAACTTCCGAGCCGGGTTAAGAGGTGGCTTCTTCTTGATTTTTAGTCTCTTCAGGTGTGTAGCATTATTAATAACACGACGCATGGTTGTCAAACTTGCTTTAACGTTGGATTTTTCCCTTATCTTGGCCAAAGGGTCGTGCGAATTGGAAGCTTCTCTTAATATAAGTCGCTTGTCCGCGATGGTAAGCACACTGTGGGTGCGGCCCATTCATGTTTTTACCAAAATTAGCCTCATTATTTAAAAAATTTGTTATGGCGTGACGGCTCCTGTCGACTTTTTTTTTGCTATTTTGGCAATAGAAAGGCCAGAATCCTTGTAAGCTTGGATTTTTCCTTTCTCCGACTCAGATAATGAAGTGCCACGCCCCATTTTAATTTTTTATACCCTTGCAAAGGGTATTATAATTTTGCCCAGAAGTTTGCAACGCATAGAAATATTCATTTGCGAACCCATATTCATTGCGAACTATATATATTCTTGATCAGGGGGACGAGCTGAGTTCATTGAGCTTTGTCCGTCCGTCTGTCTGTCTGTCTGTCCGTCTGTCTGTCCGTCTGTTTCTACGCAAACTAGTCTCTCAGTTTTAAAGCTATAGAGCTGAAATTTTGCACAGAGTCTTCTTTTTACTGCACGCTGCTAATATGTCGGAACCGACCGGATCGGATCACTATATCCTATAGCTGCCATAGGAACCATCGGTCGAAAAATGGGTTTTAGTGAGAAAAACTTTTTTGTTTTCAATGTTAACGTGATTAAACGCGGTCATTAATAATATTATATACTTTCAAACAGATTTGCAAATTTTGGTCAAAATCGGATGACTATATCTTATAGCTGCCATAGGAACCGCAGGTCGAAAAATGGGTTTTAGTGAGAAAAACTTTTTTGTTGGCAATGTTAACGTGATTAAACTCGGTCATTAATAATATTATATACTTTCAAACAGATTTGAAAATTTTGGTCAAAATCGGATGACTATATCTTATATCTGCCATAGGAACCACAGGTCCTTCATTATTATATAATCCTTCCTATATATATCCTTCATTAATAATATTATATACTTTCAAACAGATTTGCAAATTTTGGTCAAAATCGGATGACTATATCTTATAGCTGCCATAGGAACCGCAGGTCGAAAAATGGGTTTTAGTGAGAAAAACTTTTTTGTTGGCAATGTTAACGTGATTAAACTCGGTCATTAATAATATTATATACTTTCAAACAGATTTGAAAATTTTGGTCAAAATCGGATGACTATATCTTATATCTGCCATAGGAACCACAGGTCGAAAAATGGGTTTTAGTGAGAAAAACTTTTTTGTTTTCAATGTTACCGTGATTAAACTCGGTCATTAATAATATTATATGCTTTCAAACAGATTTGCAAATTTTGATCAAAGTCGGATGACTATATCTTATAGCTGCCATAGGACCGATCGGTCGGAAAATGGGTCTTAGTGAAAAAAAACTTTTTTATTTTTAAGTAAATAGTTCTTAAGGTCGGTGATTATTAATATTAAACGCTTTCAAACTAATTTGAAAAAGTTGATCGACATCGGGTGACTATATCTTATGGTTGCCATAGGACCGATCGGTCGAACATGAGTCTTGGTACAAAATTTTTTTTGTTTAGTTTTGCTAGCGTCCTTAAACTCGCTGATGACTTATTTTATATGCTTTCAAATAGATTCGCAAAATTGTGCCGAAATCGGATGACTATATCTTAAGGCTGCCATAGGGCCGATCGGTCGGAAATTGAGTCTTTTTTTCAGACGTTTATCTGTCGGAAAATAGGTTTTAGTTACAAAATTTTTTGATTTTTATGTAAGCGTTCTTAGACTGTGACATTTGCATTTGCAAGGGTATAAAAACTTCGGCACAGACGAAGTTAGCTTGGCCTTCTCGTTTTAATTTTATATACACTTCAATTAAAGCAAAAAGTTTAAGTAAACCAAAATTTGTGTGCACGTGTCAACGATACCGACCAAATAAAATGCATGTTCTATTCAAGTGGCGCAAAAATTCCATTGAATTTTTGCGAATGCTCACATAAAGTGCAAACAACTTTATAACGGTTCTATTCCAAAACTTGGAATATACCAGAAATAGCGAAGAATGCTTGCACAAAGATAATATGCAAAAAATACCGTTATTCTACCATTTCGTTTTCGAGTTACGAGCAGTTTTAAAGAGAGCATAGAGGGTGTCCTATTCAAGTGGCGAGCAGTGTATTAACTAAATTATATGGGCAGAAATTTAATGATGTTCATGTTTTGTCCTTTTTGCATTTGAAGCGGGATTCATAGCGGATGAGAGCTCCTCGCAGAGGTGTCGGATTGTGGCACCAACATTTCTAGAAAAGGAAGAATAAACACCACTATCAAACCGTTTGTGGCTTACAGTACGCTTTTATTCTCCATTCGAAATAACAAATCTAACAATAGCAGATCTTGTCTATTTTATTCACATTTTATTACCACTATTACCACTAGCAATCATCCAATCCCTTCTAGGTATGTGCAGATTCTTGTCTCTCATGGTCAGCAGCTCATCTTCGATCTCTGCAGCTAACGCATTATTGACAAGATCTGCTAAAAGCTGCCGAATTAAAAGTTTTTGTTTTCGAGAAACAGATAGAATACCACTAATTGATCTTAAAAATTCATTATATCATTTTCTTTTAGCAATTTGTAAACTCACTACGGCGACTGAAAATGTTTGATGTTAAATGTTGTCAATGTGAATCGCTATTTCACATCATCAAAAATTTCCATGCGTTTCGCTAAGATGTGCTCAGTGTGATTATCCTATTATACTTCCTTCTGCAGAATTTTAGAGCTGTGCCGCCTTGTTTATTTCCCTGAGCTTAAAATGTTTATAAAACAAAGAAGATTAAGTTAAATGGTGGTCAGTAAACTTGACAAATTCTCTACAATTGTATTTATGTATGTCTTTGAAAAGGGAATATAAGCGAAGAATGTTTGTTTACCGGGGTGTAATTATTATTTCTTCGCTATGAAATCGGATGGAAGCAAAACCAATGCCCGCTTTTCCTTCATATTTTACCGGTACATACTGGTACGTACCGGCAAACCGAAATAAAAATCCAGGACCAAAACGCAATTTGGTGTATTGATTAAATTAAATCCAACTAATTTTGAATATAAATACGCCGAGGAAAGTTAAAAGGTACACAAAATTGATTTTGAGGTATGCAAATACCTAGGTACTCCCTAATACTGCCAACTTAACCACGATTTTAATTATTATATCAATATTTCGCATTTAATTTGGCGTTTATATTCCCAGAAAACATTTCAATTGGAACTGCGCAACCTTATTTCATTGAAAGTAGGTATTTAAGAGCATAATTTTTCTGCTATAAATTCCAAAAATTTACAACGCCTTAAAACGATTCGAAACCGTTGTAGTATTATGCGTTTCCGTGTTTTCGTTTTCATTTTAGTTTTTCTAATTTTATAAATTTTTTTTTTGTAAAGATCCAAGTAGGCGGTTCGTGTGCCTGTCAGAGATCTAATGGAAACTAAACTTATTATTTCATTGTTCGTCCACCCTTCACACACACCACATTTATTTGTTTGTGAATTAAGTAAAATAAAATCGTAAGAAACTAACAAAAATATATATAAAACACATACAATGTTATCCACACTACGCCGCGTACAAGGACAGCAATGGAGGCCCTGGGTGCGTTTCTGTTCCTCCGAGTTGATGAAAAAGGTAAGCGAATGGACAAAGAAGATTTAATATAGAAGCACAATTTGAAACCTCGCCTCTATATTGTGAGTGATGGTAACTCCATTGTGCCAAAAGATTGTCGACATGGGGAAAACAAGTTGGTTAGAGGGAGACGGACATGGTCACAAAAGAACTCTGATAGCGAAAATGACAGCGAGCCAGACAGCGCTCTCTGCCGCTGTTCTGCCGTTTCTTTTTCTCTCACAGGCCCTCAGTAGCTGCTGACGGCTGCACCATGAAACAGCCTACTAAGTTTTGAGTGAAAAGTTATCGACGCAGCAAATTGTGTTTTTGTGTTAAATCTTCTTTGGATTGGATATAGTCAAGTCTAAGATTAAATTCCAAAATACTCTTTACAGCGCGTACAGGATGGCTTCATTGACAAGCTGCGCAACAGTTTCCTCGAGGATGAGAGAAGCAATCTGGTGGTGCCCACTTTCAAGAAGGCTCTGCTCTATCCGGATCGTTTGGCGGTGAAGGATTGCTTTGGTGAATTCACCTACTTTCAGTTGTACATAACAGCCAAGCGATTGGCCATACAAATCTCGAATATATGCGGCAGTGCCTCACTGTCCCATGTGGCGTTTCTGAGCTCCAACAATGCTCTCTGGATAGCCATACAGTGGAGCTGTTGGATATCCGGTCAGGTGGCAGTACCATTGGAGATAAATCAGCCGCCGGAGCAATTGCGTCGCCTGGCCAGCGATTGTAAGCCGAAACTATTTATAGGAAGTTTGGATTGCGAGGGATTGGTTCAGGAATTGGCACAAATGCGGGATGCAGCCACCATAGTGCTGGATCACGATTTTATACCCACTTTGGAGGACATAACCTCGAGCTCCTTGTATTCCAAACAGTTGGTGGGTCGTCAGGGCACGCTCATGACGGAGAGTACCCTGCCCAATGATTTTTATGCCACGGCACCAGCCATGTTGCTCTACACACAGCAGTCGGTGGATACTGCCAAATCGGTGCTGTTGAGTCATCGGAATATAGAGGCACAGGTACGTTGTCTGGTCGATAGTTGGCGTTTATCAGAGGGCGATTGCATGTTACACTTCATATCCATGAATCGTATGCATGCGGCCATGGGTGGACTTCTCAGTGTGGGGGGTAACTTGTTGATGCAATCGAAATTCGATGGACACAATGCCTGGAGTTCACTGCTGGGCATTAACAGTCCCTCCAAGCAGAGGGTCACACTATTTTTGGCCTTGCCCGTGATCTATAAACATCTCATAGCCGAATATGACAAGATGTTTGCACTGGACTCACGCATGGTGGAGTACATAACGAATCATTGCAAGCAAAAGGTACGTCTAATGGCCACCGCTTTTGCCTTACTACCGGATGCGATGTTTAATCGTTGGCGTGAGATTACCGGAAAGAATATCTATGAGTATTACGGCATGCTGGAGACGGGCTTGGTATTGGGTCATCCGTTTGATGATCAGGCTATGCCGTGTGAGATGGAGGATTATCGACCGGGTACATTGGGTGCACCGCTTAAGGGTATAACGGCACGTTTGATGAGTAAAAGTGGCAAGGAGTTGATCAAATGGAATAATGAGCTGGATGGAGCTAATAAAAAGGATATTATAGTGACGGAAAATTTTGATGGAGAATCACAGTTGATACCAACGGCCATTGGTGAGTTACAGATAGCCGGAAAAGATTTGTATACTACACAGATAGTGATAAATGCAATGGAGATGCTAACTGAGCCAGCGACTGCAGTTAACACTGCAAACACTGCTTTTGGCGGCACTAATGCAGGCACATCGTCAAAAAGCACTGCAAAAACTGCTTTGGGTACTGGAGACATCGCCTTAGACGACAAGAATGCAGCCACCGCTTCGAAAACCACTGCAAACGCCGCTTTAGACGGCAATAAAGCAGCCATCGCTTCGGAAAGCACTGCAAAAACCGCTTTGGGTACTGGAGACATCGCCTTAGACGACAAGAAAGCAGTCACCGCTTCGAAAACCACTGCAAACACCGCTTTAGACGGCAATAAAGCAGCCATCGCTTCGGCAAGCACTGCAAAAACCGCTTTAGTTACTGAAGACATCGCCTTAGACGACAAGAATGCAGCCACCGCTTCAAAAACCACTGCAAACGTTGCTTTAGACGGCAATAAAGCAGCCATCGCTTCGGCGAGCACTGCAAAAACCGCTTTGGGTACGGGAGACATCGCCTTAGACGACAAGAATGCAGCCACCGCTTCGAAAACCACTGCAAACACCGCTTTAGAGGGCAATAAAGCAGCCATCACTTCTGCGACCACTGCAAAAACCGCTTCAGTTACTGGAGACACCGCTTTAGACGATAGGAAGGCAGCCGTCGCTTCGAAAACCACTGCAAACACTGCTTTAGACGGCACTAAAGCAGCCATCGCTTCGGCGAGCACTGCAAACGTCACTTCAGGTACTGGAGACACCGCTTTAGACGACAGGAAGGCAGCCATCGCTTCGAAAACCACTGCAACCACTGCTTTAGACGGCAATAAAGCAGCCATCGCTTCGGCGACCACTGCAAACGTCACTTCAGGTACTGGAGACACCGCTGTAGACGACAGGAAGGCAGCCATCGCTTCGGAGAGCACTGCAAACACTGCTTTAGACGGCAATAAAGCAGCCCTCGCTTCGGAAAGCACTGCAAACACCGCTTTAGGTACTGGAGACACCGCTGTAGACGACAGGAAGGCAGCCATCGCTTCGAAAACCACTGCAAACACTGCTTTAGACGGCAATAAAGCAGCCATCGCTTCGGCGAGCACTGCAAAATCCGCTTTAGGTACTGGAGACATCGCCTTAGACGACAGGAAGGCAGCCATTGCTTCGGAGAGCACTGCAAACACCGCTTTAGACGACAGGAAGGCAGCCATCGCTTCGGCAAGTACAGCAAACACCGCTTCAGGCGCTGCAAACACCTCTTTTGTTGACAATAAAGCAGCCATCGCTTCCGCTGGTACTCCAGCCACCGCTTCTGGCACTGAAACCATCGCTACAGCCTGCACTGAAGCCGCCATCTCTTCAAAGAGCACTACAAACTCCTCTTTGGTTGACAATAAAGCAGCCATCGCTTCTGGCACTAAAACCATCGCTTCAGCTGGCACTGAAGCCGCCACCTCTTCAAATAGCACTGCAAAACCCACTTTGGTTGACAAAAAAGCAGCCATCGCTTCCGCTGGTACACCAGCCACTGCTTCTGGCACTCAAACCATCGCTTCAGCCTGCACTGAAGCAACCACCTCTTCAGATAGCACTGCAAATACCTCTTTGGTTGACAATAAAGCAGCCATCGCTTCAGTTGGTGCACCAGCCACCGCTTCTGGCACTGAAACCATTGCTACAGCTGGCACTAAAGCCGCCACCTCTTCAAGCACTGCAAATACCACATTGGCTGACAATAAAGCAGCCACCGCTTCAGTTGGTACTCCAGCCACCTCCTCTGGCACTGAAGCCATCGCTACAGCAGGCACTAACGCAGCCACCTCTCCAGATAGCGGTGCAACCATCGGTTTAGGCACTGCAGACACCGCTTTCGGTATTGCCGTTTTAGCCACCGCTTTAAGCTCTGCAGCCATCTCAACAGTTTGCAACAAAGAAAACCCTCCAACCACAACCAACTCAATCTCCACCACCGGCTTGATTATACCTCCCCTTACACCAACCACCACTGATGTTATAACCGCTGCCACCACTGGAGTTCTCGCTACGGATAGCCTTACCGATGCCACCGCCGGACTCATCATACCGGCTATCACCTCAGACGACACTAAAGTAATTCCGAAACGTCACGTAGTGCCACCTCCATCGGCCACCGCTGCCGTGCTCACCCACGCCAGACTTGCACCATCCACACCTCCAGCGCCATCGCCTCATGTCCAGGATGGCTTCTTTAAAACCGGCGACATTTGCTCCCATCTCAATGGGAATTTCTATTTTCTTAGCAAATCCAGTGACGTCTTCACCGTCGGTGGCTATGAAATTTATGGTTCCGAAATCAAAAGGGTTCTCATCTCTTATCCCGGCATCAATGATGTCGCCGTTCTGGGTATACCGAGTAAAAACTGGGGCTTACGTTTGGGTGTCATTTGCATTGTTTCGTCCGAAACGGATGTCGACATGGAGGCCATCAAGTTACATTGCCAACGTCATTTGCCACCCCACAAATGCCCCACTGTCTTTAAGACTCTCGTTTCGAAATAGAGATCGTTGTCAACATTCCAGAAAAAAAAGAAAAATTAAGCTACAAATTTTTGTATTCACTTTAAGATGTTTTACTACTTTTTGACTTGTCAGCCATGCATTCTGGTAAATTAATAATAAAAAATATGGATTTGTAATTGATGAGTTTTTGTTATGGGATGACGGTATCATCATGATGTGGTAAAGCCAGTGATTGGAAATTGATTGGCGCAGCCGCTTCTTTCGCATCGACGTGAAACTGGGCAGACAGTCGCCATACAACAGACAGACGTTGACGATTGAAATACACGTACACGGCATACTAATGTAAAATCGAAAATCCACATCGAAAATCCACGCTAAAAATGTTGCCTGACATTCACTTGTATGGCCCTTACGCATTTTTGTGTTCTAGGGTCTTTGGTAAAACGTACTCGAATTTGAAAATTCCGCTGTAAGGCAAAAGGTTACACAAAATATGTATCTAGGTATGTATCCAGTGGGTACCTAGGTAGCTTAGAAGATTTGTAGAACCAAGATTTTAGAACTGTCGGCTTATGTATATGGGACTCCCAGTTAGACTAGAACTTGATTCAGTTTTATTTCTTGATTTTAAGCAAGAATGCCCAATAGAACCAAGGAAAACCATTTGTCAAATAACAACAACCCCCGGTCACCGGTTCCCTTACCTCTCTTTCTTAAAATTTTCCACAAGTTTGCTCTTTAGAATGCGAGAAAGAAATATATTTAGAATTCCCAAAATTTGATTAAAGCGCACACAAAGCTGCATACTGTGAATTGCTTCCGGCAGGACATTCACTACCAGCCACCGAGCAGGCCGAGTAGACGGTTCCGCCTACCACATTATCGGTGGCATAATTACAGGCCACCAGTACGGTGTTCCAGTTATCTCTCCTATAGTTGGACACAGCGCAGCCCACAGCCACATTTTGTTCATTGACAAGCGGTGTAAAGTGGCCAATTTCTCTATAAAAACAAAAAAACAGTCAAATTCAATAGTAACAAAAGTCGTTCCGAGCTTTGGCAGAAACTAACGGTCCATTGTAGTCATTGGGATAGGCGTCTAGATGATTGGCTTTAATAAATGCACCCTCTGAGGCCCACGAACTGACTGCATTTTGAAGAATTTTGTTAACAGGATCTGTTCTACCACTTTTCATGGCCTCGTACAGATTCTGACCGGATTGCCTGTATGTCCAGGTATTGTGACAATCATCGTGTTCCATTTCACATTGCTTCACATTCAGCTCGGCCAGTTTGGCCAATTCGTTGTCCCAACGAATGGTGGCCATACGACAGGCTCGTCTACTCAAAACTCCATTACCGCTGGCCCATTGCTGACGCACTTCATTGTGGGCCTGCACTACAGTTGCCTGGGTAGCTTTATTAATGGGCAGCAGAGCCGCATCGCCAAAACAAATGGGGGCAAAGCTCTGCAAGAAGTTGAAGTGACTGTAGATCAAGTTGATCCAGTTGGTAAGTAAAACCTCACCCCATCGTTACCACAGCCAATGTGATCAGTGTTAAAGGGACATAGACTTTCATCACAATACTTTGCTTCCGCACTGCTAAACACCAAAGGAAGAGCCACAAGAAACGGTAAGAGAATCATGGTTAAACTATGCATTCAGCTGACTGAAGGGGTTACTTTATACCAGCGAATGGGTAAGCAAGTCGTGGATTAACTATCTTTGAATGAAATTACAATGACACGAACACGAAGATGGAAAGATCGTGATGTAGCTTGAATTTGAAATAGATTTAAAATTGATATTTAAAATCGCAGCTGGCAAAGGTATAAAGGGTCATTGAACTTGAAAAAATTGAGTCAAAATGATCAATGATCAGCATCGATTTTCCTTTGTTTCATGATCGCCAACTTTTGAAAAATTGAGTATTTACTGGCTACGAATATAAAACGACTTGAGAACTCTTTCTTTAGGGTTTTCGGATGTTCAAAGTTTATGTTTATGAAATAGCCAAATAGTTTTTTAGTGCTTAAGCTCCATACGGACATCCGAAGCAACGAGAAGTTTCATATACAAATTGAGGGAAGAAGAAGCAGAAGGTACAACTTCGCCACTTGAACTTTTTGCTAGTACGGAGATAAGAATTTGAATGTCACCCTTAACAGTCAATGTTACGCTTAACAGGCTGTGGGCCTTATTGTGCTTTAAGCAGCTGACGCAGCATTGAGAATGCACCATGTTAAGTCACTCTGCTTCTACCTGCATCGATCAGATGAGGTGCTTTTAGTAAAAGTGATTTTTTAAAAAATAATATAAACACCATGGCAGAAAAGCAAAAAGTAAAGAGTCGTTTGGAAATCTTTTCGAATGAAGAAAATTTTCTTTAATTTTGAATTGCGAGTTTTCGCCCCCTGGGCAGCCATCGGGACACTGGGCTTGCGCAGGGGGGAAAGACGCAGGATTGACATTTATTGTCAATAAAATATTAGTACTAGGTGGACAACCACGCTGTGGAGTCACCGGGCAAATACAATGGGGTTTGTAAGTATGTGAATTTAGGCTAGTTGGTAGATTAGAAAGTTTTCGATGGATAATGAGAAAAATAAATTTTAAAAATTATAAAAAGTAATTTTCCTGAGTTTTTATGATGACATCGGGGTAGACATCCTTCATGGGTGTGCTTTCGAGGGTTTCTGTGGATGGGCTGTGGGATCGGCTACCAAGCTGGTTTCTTCCAGCGTCTGCTGGGCATTATTCAGCGCCCGCACTGGGGCCGGGGCGAAGCCGTCTTATGCCGCAGCTGTTGTTCATTTGATGTCGCCTTAGGTGGTGGTGGACAGCATTCTGACCTGGGTGAATCCGTGGCATCACTGGGATAGGCAGCATACAGTTGTTGTTGTAGCTGCAGCTGCATTCTGGGCAGGCCCAATTGGGGGCCCAAGCATTCGGACTTTACTTCGTGAGTAAGACTTTGGAGAAGTGGCAGAGCTTTTACAAAAAATCATCTTGGTATCAAAACAAAATATAGTTAATCGAGCAATGTGACCCGCCGCACAGTGGTCGCTCCCATACGACAAAAATAAAAAAACCGAAATCAAAATTTTACACTTTGAAGCATGTCGATCATATCATAAATAAATAATCTTTTTGAAACAAACGGTTTTTTTTTTTTGTGACCATTCGTTCTCTGTGAAAAAATCCCTTAAAGTTAGACCTCGTGCTAGGCATTTCAGTGCGTTGTGTTTTGTCTCAAAGTGACAATAAAGTTAAAAGAAATCAAATTAACAAATTAAAGGTCCAATAGCTTCTTAATGATATGGATATCATTCGAACAGGTATTAACTATGATTTGAGTTATTTAACACACTGTCATATCGTATAAAACAAAAGAAAATCATAAATGACCTTTGAGTGTTTTTCGTTTACTGTTTGTACTTTCCCTTAAGCTTTTAGTTGTGATGTCGATCGATTACGATGTTTATGTTTATTATTATTAATTGTTAATAATAATAGATTAATATAAAAAAACAATCAGCTGCCAGGAGCTGCCCGGAGCTGCCCAGCGTCATAATGTTCTGATCCGAGTGCAGCAGGTATTTGTGTTTTGTTGTTTTTGCTTTCCATGTTATGTACTCTGGTATGTGTTTGTTATTGTTATATGTGGAGTAAATGTCACAGGTCTTGACAAAAAACTTAATTAACAGATGCGCCACCGTTTTGCAGGCTTTAAATTCTGGCTACAAAATAAATGTAGACAAATTTAGAGATTATGTGCTAGAGACAGCAAGGGGACTTGTGGAAACTTATCCATGGTATTACCTGCCAGCTTCGGTGCATAAAATATTAATACACGGTCCTGAGGTAATTAACAGAGCATTAGTATCGATTGGAGAGCTCTCTGAGGAAGCTGCAGAGGCTAAAAATAAAGATATTACAAAATACAGATTTCAACATACTAGAAAAATCTCGCGATCCGCAACTAACTCAGACCTTCTAAATAGATTACTACTAAGTTCAGATCCTCTCATAAGTGGATTAAGAAAATTACCTTGCAAAAAAAAAAACTTTATTGAAAGAGTCTGTTTTTGAATTATTTGGGGATTAATTAATTACTTTGTTTTTAAAATGCATTTAAATATTTTCTTTATAATTTTTCTTAATAAATTTTGTGTTCAGAAGTATTTTAAGAAAAGATATTTTATTCAAACTATGGGCATATAATTATATGTAAATGGGTGATATGGGCGTATGACCATGACCAATTTTTTCAAAATAGTTTTATACTATTGTTAAAGGCTTACAGTTAAATTATAAACCTGGAGGACACGTATAACTATTTTTGTCGCATACTTCCATACAAGTCCGACCACTGTGCGCCGCCAGTTAAACTAAAAATATCACAAACTTACATTTTCGGCGAAATTTTTTCTTAATTCTTGTCACACTACTCTTACGTTCCACGGTGACGAAACATAGGACGAAGTTAGCTAAATTACGAACGTCGGATGTCCGTATAGGGCTTTACGATCAAACGTATGCAGACTTCTTCTGTGATTTTTTTTTAAAGCTGAAAGGTAATATCCTTTAAAACGATTTGGATTTTTCCCCTAAATGTCGTTCTATTGTGACTTTTTATCACGGTCGCCAACATAAGACCTTTTACGACAATCCTCCGATCAAACGACTTCAGATTTCTGCTGTGGTCTTGCTTGGAATGCAAATTATAAATAAGACAAAAATTTCGAAAAGGTTCATAGTTAGCATAATTTGTTCGGCAAGGCTGTAGATTAGGGCGGGTCAATTTTTTTATGCGTTAAGCGTATAGCAGATTCGGAATCTGCGATGAATTCTAAGAAAATTTCACGAAGAAACCCCAGGTCTAAAATGAATTCCTAGCCCCCGCTGCGAAGCATGAAAATTTAATGTTGCAGTATATTTTGGTATATTGAGGTTTGTACGGTTTTTTTAAAAAAAAATAATACATTTTTTAAAGATATTATATTTTATTCTGATTAATTTTTTTATAGTATAATTTATAAATATTTTTGTTTTTAAATTAACCAACAAATTTTTTTTAAATTAAATTTTTTTTAATAAAAATAACGAAAACACGCCATACACTGATGAAGTGGAAACCAAAAGTCTATAACTTTTTGACTATAAAAGACATAGGGTTGCAATTTGAAATATTTATTCAATATAATTTGGAAATTTAAGGTATTCAAATAAAAGTGGGCGTGGCACGAAAGGGGGCGTAAAATATATTAGATGCCGTTTTTCTTTATATCTAAAAATTTACCAAATTAATGAAAACAATGTTAAGTCACAATACAAAAAGCTTATGTAATTGTTGAATTTTCACTACTTTCATACAATTATTCAACTTAATATTAAATATAAATAAAGTCAATTTTTAAAGTCTTGCTTCGACTCGATTTGTGGATATTTTAAACGACTTTCTAAAGTTACTGACATAACGTCATCTACATTGTGCGGCATTAAGCGTCGTGCGACATGTGCCAACAATTGCACACATCGTTTGGTTCCCTGAATGTGGGATGGAATTTCTGGATCTGCCAGTGGTATTTCCTCAGAACTTAAATACTCCAATAAGTGTTCATGTGGAATGTTAAAAGCTAACGGAGGTTCAAATAAGATGTCGTCGTTATCTCGTCAACTAAATTCACTAAATTCGTTCATCTGTGCAGTTGAAATTAATTATATTCTTTTTATAAGACCGTAGACGTATCTTGTAATTTTTTTCGCGATAGTAACTAATTTTGTTAATAGCATTTTCGCGAACAGATTCTCTTTCATCGAAGAGCATTGCTAACAAAATATTTTCTGTATGGGCAAAAAATTAATTGTTTTGTATTGCTTTGTTCACAATTTCTTGAAGATTTTTCGGCAAGAACTGTGCTGACCGAATAAAATTAAATAAAAGTTTACTGCCGTATACCACAGAGTTAAAAAATTTGACATTAAAATACATTGGTAACAATGAATGAACAATTTTTCCCGGTTTCATGTTGGCGACATCCTCTGAACACGAACCGTCCGATACAGCTTTGGCTATTCTATATAGATTAAAAACGTCAGTGGATAGATTTTTTTCATCTTTATGAAAATTAAACAATTACATAAGCGTTTTGTATTGTGACTTAACATTGTTTTCATTAATTTGGTAAATTTTTAGATATAAAGAAAAACGGCATCTAATGTATTTTACGCCTTCTTTCGTGCCACGCCCACTTTTTTTTGAATACCTTAAATTTCCAAATTATATTGAATATATATTTCAAATTGCAAACCTATATCTTTTATTGTCAAAAAGTTATAGACTTTTGGTTTCCATTTCATCAGTGTATGGCGTGTATACCAAAATATACTGCAACCTTAAATTTTCATGCTTCGCAGCGGGGGCTAGGAATTCATTTTAGACATGGGGTTTCTTCGTGAAATTTTCTTAGAATTCATCGCAGATTCCGAATCTGCTATACGCTTATCGCATACAAAAATTGACCCGCCCTACTGCATACAGGTGTTGTTGTAGCTGCTGCAGCATTCTGGGCAGGCCCAATTGGGGGCCCAAGCATTCGAACTTTAATTTGTGAACAAGACTTTGGGAGAAGCTTTTATAACAAATCATCTTGGCATCAAATCAAAATATAGTTGATCGAGCATTTTGCCCCCCCGCCAGTAAACTAAAAATATCACAAACTTGCATTTTTGGCTTAATTTTTTTAAATTCTGGTCACACTACTCTTACGTTCCACGGTGACGAAACATATGATAAAGTTAGCTAAATTACGAACGTCGGATGTCCGTATAGGGCTTTACGATCAAACGTATTCAGACTGCTTCTGTGACTTTTTTTTAAAGCTCAAAGCTAATATCCTCTAAAACGATTTTGATTTTTCCCCTAAATGTCGTTCTATTGTGACTTTTTGTCACGGTCGCCAACATAAGACCTTTTACGACGAGAAATATACGCCGAAATACGTTTCATTCCCTCCGATCAAACGACTTCAGATTTCTGCTGTGGTCTTGCTTGGAATGCATATTATAATTAAGACGCAAATTTCGGAAAGGTTCATAGTTAGCATAATTTGTTCGCAAGGTTGTAGATAGATCGGAGAGAAATTTCTAGTAAGACGCAAAGGAACAGCAAGATTTATTTGGCTTAACAGAGCGCAAGAGTCAATATCACCTGTGAATGAAAAGCACACAATGGCACGTCCGGCGGTTCTTAAGAGATGGAAGATCGATTAAGAGTAGTCGATGCTCGTAAGATGGAAGATGGATGGTGGGATTCCAGAACCGATTTAAGTTGGTCCTGATATTTTTGGTATTGCGGTGACCAAAAACACGGCCCATATTCAAGTATTGGTCGAACTAATGAGACGTATAAATGTTTATTCAGATACGGATCGTTAAATTCCTTTTACCATCTTTTGATAAACCCAAGAACACCCATAGCTTTATTAGAGATGACAGAAATATGACTATTAAAGCGAACTCCCAAATCATCAACCTCGTAAATGCATTCAAGAGGATTGTCATCAATCGAAAAGTCGTATAAATACGGCTGTGTTCGATGAAAAGTCATACATTTACACTTTTCAGCGTTTAGTGTGAGGGAATTAACCGAACACCATGTATGCAGAGAATTTAGGTCCAATTGAAGAAAGAGAGAGGAGTCATCGGGTCCTTGTAGGACAAACAGAGTTTTAGGTCATAAGCGTACATCAAAGCATGCGAATCAAGCAGGACGTGAGGGATGTCGTTAATGAACAGATTAAAATAGAAAAGGTCCAAGATGACTACCCTGAGATACCCCAGAGAGTATGCTGATGGATTCAGAAAGCGACGAATCGAAACGGACACGCTGGTAACGGTCTGTTAAATAAGCCTTTATCCAGTTAGGAAGGTTCAGAGAAAAACTAAGCAGATACAATTTGTGAAGGAGGAAATCAGTATTGACAGAGTCAAAGGCCTTGCTAAAATCAGTATAAATTACATCTGTCTGCAGTTTATTAATAAAGCCCCTATTCACAATAGAAGTAAACTCAGGCAGGTTTGTAGAAACAGAACGCTTTTTCATAAAGCCGTGCTGAGATTGCGAAATAATTGAGCGACAGGAGAACTGTATTTGAGTTGTTATAAGCATTTCAAAAAGTTTAGGAATGTCAGATAGTTTTGAGATACACCTGAAATTGGTTACTGACGATTTAGTTCCTTTTTTATGAATAGAAATGACTAAAGATTCCTTCCAATCGTTGGAAAACTCATTTAGCTCAAGCCTTAAAAGCGGGAAGCATAAGAAACTTGCACAATTTTTAATTGCCAGGTCCTGGAGTATATGATGTTTTAATCGAACGAATATCCGAAAGCAGACACTCTAAGTCCAAAACAGGTGGATGGAAGCTGTTAGAGTGGGTAAAAGGATAGGGATACGGGTTTATGGTCATATATCCGCTATTTCGCCCGAATAGCGTTCTATTGTGACTTTGTGTCACGGTCGCCAGATCTTGAAAAGGGCCTATTGCGACATAGAAAGACCATATACCTACAAATTTATTTCTGTGGAGTTTTTGAAGTTACAAATTTATGGTCAAATGTCTTGAAAGACAATATCCCACATGAAATAGCCGACGAATAGTGTTTTATACCATTCGATTAAACGTTTTGTTTACTTGAAAAACCAATTCCGACTTCTAATCCCTTTCGACCCCAACTTTTTTTGTGTAGAACGAAAATTTTTTTTTTACTTTTTATCTTTTTGTATTTATTTAAGAAGTATTTGCCCAAAATTTTGAGTCGTCACTCCCATCGGTTTGAGCGCTACCGAAAGTTGCTTGTGAGCAACGTTGGGCAATAGTGGTATACAAAACAAAAAAATTTTCTTTGAAACAACTTACAATTATTTTAATTTATTTTGAAAAATTATGTATGATATGACAAAAAACAGTTTTTATTGTTATTACAGCAAAGGTGGACTTTGCATTTAAGGCTTTTGGACATTGGTGTTCCTGTCTTGCATAATCTGCAACGGCCTTTTTCACCAAATACTACCCAGTGTTCCACTTTATCATATCGTTGTGAGACTGAAGGATTCGGCTGGAACCTGTACTTTTTAGAGTGATGCCAAGACACACTGCTTGTTGGGGAGCCCAGGGATACTATCGAGCTATCCCTTTCAAAATTCGATGGTCGACCTCTCTTTTTTTCGAACGAAGTATTGCAAGTACATTTTAAAAGCTCATGAGCAACTTCGATTTGAAATTTTATTAACGGAATATGCTTTTGCCCTGGATTTATCAATTTTACCACTTCCTTGAACGATGGTTGACCTTGTACAGCTCCATGAGCATGTCGGCCAAATCTACACCTCCCATACCCTTATTGTAAGAAGCAACAATCGCGGGTCTTGCAACATCAATATACGCTTTTTCTTTTGGATTCCAACGTTTGCATACCCCAACAGGTTCATGGTTTTCACACGAAGATACGAGTTGAACTGGCTTATTGTCAAACCATTTCACACATACAAGATTATTGTTGATTTCACATTTCATATCAAAAGATCCCCTTCCACGCTTTTTTAACTCGGCATCTGAAAGTAGTTGACAATTGTTCCTGTTGCAAGTATGCCCATTTCCTTCAACGAAAAAAATCAGAAGGCTTACTGACGTAAACCAATTATCAAAATAAAGCTTAAAATGTTTGTCCTTGGGAAGACCTTTTGCCAAATATAAGACTACATCAGAAGATATTCCCAAGCCATAAGCAGGACAGGTGCCTTCACCAACATACAGCGTAAAGTCGTAAACTAATCCAGAGGTTGCAGCACGCGTAAACATTTTTAGACCCCATTTGTGAGGCTTAGCTGGGTTGTATTGCTTATATGACGATCGACCTGTAACAAAGAATTAAACTAAAGTAACAAGTTCATTATGACATTTATGGATGTATACCTTTGAACGCTATGATTTGTTCATCAATACTTTGATGTTCTTCTTGGGGTAGTTTACAAAAATTTTCTTTAAGACTGTTTAGTAAAGGGCGTATCTTGTACAGCTTGTCATAGTTCAAATCTCCTTTTTTTGGATTGTTTAGTATTATCGTTGAAGTGTAAACATTGCTTTATCTTTTCAAATCTTCCGCGCTGCATTGAATCTGTTATAGCGGTAAGCTTTAAATCTTTTGTCCATGCCATTTTGAGTTGCGGCAATTTTAAAACACCCAAGTACAACAAAATACCAATATATCGTTTGATATCCTGTTCAGTACATTTAAGCTCTATTCCGTGTTCTTGCAGCCCATACAAATCAGTTTGCTTTGTGATCAAATCAATAACTTAGCTATCAAAAAAGGTGCAGAAATACTCTACTGGCGTCATCAAGTGGTCCACTTTCAAAGCATTTTCTTCCCAACTACTCTCTGGAGGTTCAAATGGCCTTGTTCTCCACTTTAGTGTCTTGGGGTCAACTTTATCAAAGCAATTATCCGCAACAACACAAGATTCCTGCTCACACTCTTTTGCAATCATATTTTCAAGAAGGTCTCCTCTTTCCACGATCCCTTCCAAATTCTTCTCCAGCACCGCAGAAATGTCTTCCATCTCATCACCACTTTCTTTGTCAGTAGAAGCATCCCAATCAAAGTTAATAATCCTCTCAATATCTTCATCGGACAATCCTTTCTCTTTCGGTCTCACATCTAAATACAAATATATTTATTACCACAATGGCCCAAGGTTGCCCCCAAGCAACATTAAAACTTTGAAAATTACTCACCTGGTTATTATTTGAAACTAATTAAATTTAAGTTCAGCTCCGTTAAGTTGAATCTTTGCTTAAAAACATTTCATTTATACTTTTTATATTTTTTTTTAATTATTATAAAAGTAAACCACTCACTTTAAAAGCTCCTCCGAATTTCACAACAATATTTTCTGTGACGCACTTGAACAGAACTTCGCTAAATGATCTTCAAATGTGAATTTTTTTGCTCGCATTTTGGGTAGACACATGAAAGCACCGTTATCACTAAGAACGAGCAGACAAAAACAAAAGCATCGCTTACCGTTAGCTGCTAAGCAACCGAAGTTGCTCACAGGCAACGTTGGGGTCGAAAGGGTTATATACGCTATTACGCCTAATCAGCGTTCTATTGCGACTTTGTGTCACGGTCGCCAGCTATTGAAAGGGGGATTTTTTGACCAAACATCTTAATACTACCTGTACAAAAAAGTTTTAAAGGATTTTTTTTCAAGTTTTACGCTTTATTATAAAAAGTTTGTTACAAATTCCTTTTTCAAAGTATTGTCCATCGCTAGTCACTACTTTTTCTCATCTTTCTGGCAATTTTTGAGACATTCCTGCAAAGAGAAACAGCTTGGAATCAAGACTCAAAAGTGCTACTACCCACCTCCAGCTTGTCGCATATCAGAGCATCTGTCAGGGCCGCATGAAGCACCATGTGCTCCACAAACTGCTTCATTTGACCCACACTCTAGGCCGAATAGCCAATCTCTTGTATAAGCTTCTCCAAACTATTATAGTTGCCCGAACGGCAGACATCCAAATAATCCTCAAACAAATAAATCTCAAACAGATCGGCCCCCTTGAGGCGCTAGCAGTACTGCAAAGTGGTAATGGCTCTAGGCATATCACCGCACGATATCTGTACAACTGTCTTGTAAGCCTTCTCCTCGATCTGTCACAGATGTGTCTCAAACGGGCAATAATTTGATTCTCGCCGTTATTAACATATCTATGTTCCAGTGTTGGGTTGTTCATGAGTGAGTTAACAAAATTAAGTTGTTCTTTAAACTGAACAAGTGAACATGTCCTTCTTCAACTGTTCGTTTTTGTTCAGCGTGTCTTGTTCAGTCTATCTTGCTCTGAGTTGTTCTAAGAGCTGTTCTGTCTCTTTTGCTCTGTAAGTTGTTCTGTCTGTCTTTCTCTGTGAGCTGTTCTGTATCTCTTGCTCTGTCAGCCAACATTTTGAACTAAGCGCTTTTGCTAAGAGCGCGAGAGAGAGCGGGAGAGTGAGCGCGAGAGTAAACGACGCTGCTGCTCTGCGGCAGCGACGTCGACACACCGACAGTATACGAGCTTATTCTGCGCTCATTTACAACAACAACTGAACAAGTGAGCAATTTGAGTGAGTTGACTCAATTAGAAAAAAAGAAGAAGTGAACATGTTCAGTGAAATGAACAACCTTTACCCAACACTACTGTGCTCCTGTTGTTAAATTATTTTTGGTAAAACATAAACAGCCTCAAAGAAGCCTCTTTGGCTTCTATTTATATGGGCACACTACAAATTTATGTGGAAAATAAAATTAATTTTATCAAACTCCAGTCAATCTCAGGCATTTTTGCATCAATAATTTTGCGGATCGAATATACAGGTCTGTTCCCGTTTTCGATTTTGATCAGACCATGCGGAATCGGAATTGATATGCTAAGTGAAGTTATTCAGTTTCAAAAGTTTTGCCTTTGAGTCAGTGGAATGAAAATCAATTGACTATTTTCATGTCTACAATTATACATTTCGTCTATTTCGTCGTATTTTTATAAGTCAAATATTGTAAAGTTTTTGAAGTATCCATAGATATGTATATTGGAGCAAACACCTTGACTTAAAATTAATTTTTTCAAAGTTGTATCTCAGAAATAGCATGTAGACGAATGCAAAAACGATCGAATTGAAACCGAGCTGTTCGCAATTCCGCATCAACGCATGTGCAGTGTTGATCGAAATTGTTAAGGTTGCCATTCAGCTTAATTATAATACGAAAACGATTCGAACATTCATTCGAAAAGAAAATCGATTTCTATTCCACTCGGAAACGGAAACATCATAATAAAAAGGATTCGGAATTCCAAGCGTTTTACTTTTTAAATCCACTCGGAAATGGGAACAGACCTGATAGTTTTCGCAACCAAGCCGATTTCGAGCTCAAATCAAGTACGAGTATTGAGCCCAATATCGGAACTTCCTGATTGGATACGAATGTAGGATCAAGTGCAGTTTGAAAACGAGCGAGTGATTTTGAAATATGATAGTTTCGAGCTTAAGTCAAGCTCAACAAAGCAAAAGATGGGATCAAGACAAGAATATACGTACTCAAGTCAATCCTTTCGTATTTGCTTTGAGAAAATCCGGTATCAATCCACTTTTGACATCGTTTGGGATTGATATTAGTAGGGATATTTTGTGATTTTTTTTCTGTGTAGAATTACATTTAATAAGAAAATTGAACAATAGTGCGAATAACCGACTCGAAGCACCATGTAGTATTCTTTGTCAGCTTGCAAATTAGATGATCAGATGATAAGAATGAAGATATTTTACTTCAATATAACTTACTTTTTTGAATTCTGCCCAAACCCTTGCGAAATTTAATTGAGCAAGCATCGTTTTCGAGTTTCTGGTACTCTTCTGCTCTAAAATGATGCATAGCGAACAAATTTAGCTTTCAAGATAGCGCGCATATAAATAAAACTAAATAAATAAAAAGTGCACAGTCATTTTTTTTTTGTGTGTAAGTGAAAATGTATAATATCTACACGTTTTGACCGGGATTTTCAACCCATAACGTTTATGTAGCTTTTCTGCACGCCGCGTTTAGTTTTCTCATTTCAACACATGTTCTACATGTTGCATTTAGAAATGAGAAAGCTAAACGCGGCATGCAGAAAAGCCACACGCCACGTGTTGAAATGAGAAAACTAAATGCGGCATTCCGAAAAGCTGCACAAAAGTAATGGGTTGAATTTGCATATTTTTTTTCTCTGTGCAAACCAAGAGTGCAAAGAGCCACTTTGCGTATCTAAGTCTGAAAGAAAGTGTTCTAAAACCAAATAGGGATGCTACAAAACGCTTCTTTTTGTGATGTCATACAACCCCAACCGTCCCAGGGGGTACACAAAAACTAAAGACCCATCTAAAGGTTAAAATTTTGTAAATTAAATTACAATACAACTGACGATCGGTCGGTCGGCCTTATCAGCGACAACGGCGACCTGTTTAGGCTTCTCACAGACGTCTGCTTGTTGCTTGTTGATAAAACGCCACCGAAACTTCAATCCAACCAACTTTCAGGTCTGTCCATCATACACAAACACACACATTTCCACACATATGTGTTCATATTTGTTTGTTTGCCTAAAGGTTTTGTAACCCTGAGATAAAAGCCCAGCGACCAAAAGATTAAGCAAATAAAACAAAACAAAAAAACAAAAACAAAATAGTAAATAAGAAATTAGATTGGAAAATTTTGTTAAATTTCAATTCAAAGTTCAAATGCAAATGAGAAATCAGCTGACCTTCTCACCCAACCAAAATCTAAACAATTGTAACCTTAAGTGGGGGAGTGCCAAATTGTGATATTTTTAGCTATTTTTGGCTTTATCTTTGAAAAAAAAAATGGTGATTTGTAACGACCACGTTGAGGCCGGCACGTTAACCAATTTTTGTGGTGCGTAAACAAAATTGTAAAAAAAATTTCTAAAAAATAAGTAAACAACAACTGGCTCCCACTTAAACAACAACAATCACAATAAACAACTTATCATCAACTTAGGAAAATTATATTGATGAATGAATGGATTGTGGGTGGAAGACATTAACATTTTATATAATTTTAAAGTCGTGTGACACTTACGTTGGATGATGGGCAGCTCGTGACACAGTTTGTGTGGCGCCACACCCAAATTTTGTAAACCGAATCTAAATAAACTAAGAAATTTAAGGAAGATGAGGCTGTGTTAATGCGGGAAGAGAATTTCCCCCACTAACAACAGAAGGGCCGCCGATTACGGGGCATGCACAACACATATACAAAGCATCTGTGACTTGGCGTTTGCTACTGTTTTTCAGAATCTTTGCTACAAGTCCGTCTTGGGATTCCCAAGCGGTCTTAGCAGTTCTGGCAAATCTTTGAAGTTGGGCAAAAGATCGCTGATGATTGAACTGTTAGAAGTTTATCAAATAGCTATACGATCAACCAGCCTCCTTTGTGGTGTTGTGCGTGTCTTGTTTTAGAAACTTTATGATGAGAATCATAACTTATTGACCTAGAGCCTGCTAAAAAGTTCTAAAGAAGATTAATAAAAATTTGGAAAATAAATTCTAAATACTGATAGTAGCAAGCATAACTTAATAAGAGGAAAGCGAAAAGGATGAACTTATACTAAAAATAGCTAAGGACACGGAAAAATTCTTAAAATCACACAAAGATAATCTGATAATAACACAAGCAGACAAGGGAAACAAAACAGTAGCCATGTTCAGAGAAGATTACAACAAGAAGATAAATATCATGCTATCCGATAGAACGACCTACAGAACATTGAGGAAGGACCCAACAACACAATTAGTTAGGAAAAACAACACGATGATAAATGAACTTTTTAAAAATAACCACATAGACATCAAACAAAAACACCAACTATACTGTTCAGGAGGAAATGCCCCAAGAATATATGGACTACCAAAAATACATAAGGAAAACACACCACTCAGACCTATAGCATCATCTACAAACGTCCCTTGTTACAAAATAGCCAAACACTTAGGATACCTACTACAAAACATGGTATCGGAAGACTACAACATATTAAACTCCATGCAACTAAAGAATAGACTACAGGAACTAAAAATAGAGAATGACGAGATCTTGGTATCATTTGATGTGATATCATTATTTACTAACACACCGACATCACTAGCTGTAAGCATTATAATGGAACAATGGATAGATATAGCCCCTCACACAAACATACCAAAAAGAAAATTCAAAGAACTACTAGAATTTTGCCTACTTGACAACAACCGTATACACAATGGAACCGTATACAATCAGATATTTGTGATGCCTATGGGGAACCCACTGTCGCCAACAATCGCTAATATAGTACTAGAAAAAATAATGGACGATGCAATAGGGAAACTAAAAACAATTGACATACATATAAAGCACTTGTCAAAATATGTAGACGACATTATATGCATAGTAAGAGCCAAAGATGTTGACATAATTTTAGAAACACTCAACAAGCAACATAGAAGAATCCAATTCACCGTAGAACGAGAAGAACGCAACAAACTAGCATATCTTGACATGGAAATAACAAGGGAAATGGAAACTTTGACATTTAACTGGTACACAAAACCCATGGCTTCTGGAAGAATAATAAATTTTAACTCAAATCATCCTCCAAACCAGAAAATAAATACGGCAAAAAACATAATAAGAAAAGCATACACCATTTGTGATATAAAACACAGACCGACAAGTTATATTAAAATTAAGAAAATTCTTTTAGCAAATAACGGGTAGTAAAAAAGCTCATAAATAGATTGATCACAGAAGCGACAAACAAATTAAACGACAATAAGCCCAAAGACAAAAACACAGATAAAAAGAAATTTCTAAGCATACCCTACATACCTAATGTCACAGACAACAGAACACTAACAAAAATATTCCCCAAACAATTGATGGAACAGCTGACCAGTGCATACAAACCGCACAGCAGCAACAGACGGCTCTTCACGAATACAAAAGACAAAATAAGCAAGGAAAACAACACCAATGTAGTCTACGAAACAGTGTTGCCAACTTTTGCCAAGCAAAAAAATACGTTTTCGGCGGGACTGAGATGCAAAAAAAGCTGTATTTTTCGACAAAAAAGCTGGAAAAAAAGCCCATGTCGTTTCTTACGTTGTGCCTATTAGCTTAAGGTTACTAGGAAGGACCTTATAATCGAAGCAGCATTTCTCATGTCGACGTAACCAGTATCTACCTGTACTACACATATTCAGGCATGTTCTCTATTCCGTTTCCACGGCAACTTTTCGTAAGTGGAATTGATTCGTGTTCTCGCAACACCAAAACGAAAAAGTTTTTCGTTTTGAAAAGTAATGCTTGTTGGTCGGTGGAATGAAAAGTAATTGCCAATTTACGCACTCTTTCAGTTTCTAGATGTACATAAAAAAATGGAATTGTGGTTTCGCTCTTATGTATCTAGTGCCGATCCCGCTTGGACTGGTGGTTTGCAAAAAGTAAAACGAAAGCAATTTCATTCGGAATTGAGAACAAAAAACAAAACCGAAGCGGAATTGAGTTCGATTTACTTTTCAAAAAGAAGTGGAATTGGGAACACGCCTTTCTTAATTTCAGTTTCACTAATATCCAGTATCTTATACATTATATTGAGTTGAGCGTGCTCACCTCCATTAGATTTCTGAGTTTTGATTTTACAATATTGACCTGACTGAAGACACGCTCAACTTCAGCGTTGGACCATGACAAGAACAACATCTAAGTCGGAATCGAGGCTAACTCAAAAAGCCTTTCATTACCTCCAGAGTCCTTGAAAGCGTTTACTTTACTCCAAAACTTTAGTATCATTGAAATTTTCCAATACCTTCTACGAAAAATACTTTCAAAGTGGTAACAATGTTTAGATTTTTTTGGTCGCAGAATGATGTGCATTTGCAACAACTTCAGTAAACTCAAGAGGTATAAGATTAATTCTTCCGGAGCAAAGCCTTCGGCTCCGGGTTCTGCAGCCAGACTTTACGACTTTCTTGTTTGAAAACTTTTGGCATTTTAATCAATTATCTGTAAACTTGGCTAGCACTTTGAGATGATTGTTTCCTAAACTTTAGAGGTGGCAATTACTATCGGTTTGCTTATAAGTTTTGCAAATGACTCCAAAATAAGAATAAAGCTGAAAAAAAGCCGAAATCATTTTTATAAAAGCTGGAATTCCCGCTTCCCGCTGTTTCTAAATTTTTCCCGCAATACGCTTTTAAAAAAAGCCAGAAATGACGGGAAAAAAGCTGATTTGGCAACACTGCTACGAAATCAAATGCGCGGGAGCAGAGGGAGAGAGCTGCAACGGAACTTACATAGGAACAACAAAACGCTCTCTGAGCACGCGAGTCAGCGAACACAAAAGAGACACTCAAAAAGGGAAAACAACAACAGCTTTAGCACAACACATCAACAAAACAAATCACTCAGCTGACTTCGAAAACGTAAAAGTATTGGACTTAGAACACAGATGGAAGACGAGGATGACATTGGAGAGCTTGCGAATACAAGAAAAGGGAGAGCATGCACTCAATTTTAGGGAAGACATTGAACAGACAAACTTTATTTACGCAGCGGCGATCACAAGAGGAACATTTAAGCACAACAATTCAAACAAAATCATGACGAATAAAACAACTGACATCAACAAACAATCGTGCAATACAACAAAACTATGACGGACACTAAAATAGGGATTTAAGTAATATGTTCAATATGTACATATGTATGACTAATTTATGTTCATGTTTATATATATAAAAAAAAAAATATCAGACTCCCTGAAGAAGGCAATATATTTGCCGAAACGCGTAGGAGAACAACTCAGCCAAAAAGTGTTTTGACTGGAGTGAAGAAAGACGCCCGAAATTAAACCCCAAACAAACAAATAATTTAATAAAGTTTTTTAAGCTTGAGGCAGCAGTATTTTAATAGTGCGCTGAATAGGCAGCTTCTCCGCCGCCCATAGCCCCATATTTCATAGGATCAGAACTTGAAACGTGGCACAAAACCACTAATAAGTGATTTCTTCAAACAAATATTTGTATCAGCAAAACTTTTGCGATTTCAAATAGGTTTTAGAACCAGTTGTGGTCTCTGAACCAGAGTTCTCCAGCCATGGCCCCTGGAGGACGAACACACTCGGCAATTAACACCGAATGCTTGCCGAAGTCATGCTTCACTGTGTGTTAAAGAGAGAGCGCTCTCTTC
>JBAMBO010002900.1:0-42707 GCA_037044535.1 Lordiphosa magnipectinata
GTATTTCTTTAGTATAGCTCTGCGAGAGCAAAAACTAGCTTCTCGGCGTTTAAAGCAGGGTATCCCAAGAAGAGAGCGCGAAAATTTGACTCTCTCTCTCTCTCTTTAACACACAGTGAAGCATGACTTCGGCAAGCATTCGATGTTAATTGCCGAGTGGATAACTCTGGTTGAGAGACCACAACTGGTTCTAAAACCTATTTGAAATCGCAAAAGTTTTGCTGATACAAATATTTGTTTGAACAAATCACTTATTAGTGGTTTTGTGCTACGTTTCAAGTTCCTCATTTGGGCAGTAAACATTTATTTGCTCAGTTTCAGCTTCGTTTCGGACTTTCCAAAAATTCCAGAGACTCCCACTTCAATTTTTCATTAGTTTTTCGCACTAAGACCAATTCTCTGATACAGTCATCGTATCTGGCTGAATTCTAGATGCCAGCTTTAACCAGATATCTTTAGAACTGAGGAACTAGATCAGGACCGGCCAGCCCAAAGCCACCCGGAGTTGAAGTCACTCTTACTCTTCATACGTACTTGAAGATGGACAAGTAAATCGGCTGTAGTCTTTCGTGCTCACCAACAAAAGCACATTTTTTGTCCTCTACATTTGGCTGGCCCTTTACCAGGGTTTGTCAACAAGAGCGAGGAGAAAAAGCAGGAGTGTATTGGTGTGCGAAAATAAAGCGACGCAAAGCAGCTATGAGCCACTTCATCGACATTTGAACAACGACTGAAAAGCTGTATGCTCTCTTGGCACAAGCCTCGGCATGAATTCGGCTCGTGTCGGTGTGAATAGCGAAATGTGTTCGATTTATGCCCTTGTTCTACTGGCACATTATCCGCTGGATGATCTAAATGACCTCATTCTTCCTGTGTATTTCCTCATAAGAATTAAATGTACGATAAATGACGAATGATCAAGTCACTGCCGTGGATGATCTAGCCGCTGTCACAACATATAGCTATTTTCCGCTAAAAGGTTAGATTTTCTATCGATATGCTATCGAAGTTGCCAAGTGTTTGTTTTAAAATGTTGAAATGCAGTAATATTTCTTAAGTATGAATCCCGCAAACTACCTTTATCGTGGTGGGACTACTAGAATGTGCGCCAGTGGAACAAACTGAAAACCGCTAAAGAAAACAGTTCGGTTCATTTCATCGTCGAGTTTGATGACGTAAAGACTTTTATCGTTTTGGCCGTACTTTTTCTTTAGGTTAGGTTGCTCGACTCGATCCCCAACAACAGATTGAATTGTGGGAATTGTAATCATATTAAAGTAATGATCTGGCTTTGGGCCTCTGGATGAACTAGTCTGAAGCACTCAAATAACAATACCGAACTAGTGCTAATGGTTGAGAGGATGGTCACACTGGATGGATGAAGCGAGCATAGAAGGTGGCGTTAGTGAATTGTGGAGTAATAGGAGATGGACGCTGACCGAGACGCATGTGTGCATATAAATGGACAGAGACCGTATTGATAATGTAAATAGTAATTGTGTAAATTATGTGTAAATAAAGACCGGAAACCCTGAAGAGTCGTTAGTTTACAGAATAACGAATTTATAATTTATATTAATTTATTTATAATGCTGTGTTGTGTTGTTATTATCTCCTTTCCAAATATAAGTTTCTGTCATTATTATTTCCTAAGAAGTTTTTCGATTGAATTGTGTGAGTGTTTTTTAGTTGGTAGTGTTTCTCCACTTTTAAGCGTTATAAATAATATTTTGGTAAGTGTTCTTCTCGGTGAAGTAACCTACTTAGTCACCTACTAAGCTAGAAAGTCCGAGTCGTGCCGCTCTTGAGGTTTTTATGATATCTTTATCTCTAGAATAATCCTGAAACTTATGAGCGGCGTCTGCATAGCGAGTCTACATCAGAGTGAATCACTGAACCGAACAGAATCCGCGGTTCGGTTTGCTATTAAAACCATGTTAGACAATTTTTGACTACAAATGTTTCAAATGTTCTTTGAATAAGTAAAGTTGTACTCAATCGGATAATATTTGCTTCATACCCATATCAAACCTGATTTTCGAAAGAGAGATAAGTATAAGTAGCCCTCTAGATCAGAGTTCCCCAGCAATAGCCCCTGGGGCACAAACATACTCGCCAATTCACACCGAATGCTTGCCGAAGTCATGCATCACTGTGTGTTAGAGCGAGGGGAACCCTGCTCCAGATCAGTGAAGCTCTCGCCTTGCCCCCAGAGGCCGAAGACATTTCGCTACTTACACATACACGAGCAAAACGCATGCCATTGCTGCGGCCAACAGAGTAAACAGCTCTTCAGTCGCTGGCTAGCGTCCAATGCGGTCAGGTCGAAGCTGCTTATTTTCCATCAATACACTTTCACTTTTTGGGGTCGCTCTTGTTGATCAACCCTGCTCTATACATGAATATACATGAAAAAAAAAATGTGTGAGTATCGTTAACACTCACGAGGCTTTAATGTGAAACATGATGCTAAGTTTAAGGGCTTAATTTCAAAATCACAAGCTCTCTCAATGGTACCTAAATCAGCAATGGCAATCTTTCAAAAGAAGACCACGATTTACACACTGCTCCCACACTATTCCCATTCTCCTTCTCCACGGTTCCAACACTGTTACCACAGTGATTCCACACTCTAGTCACACTGTTCCCACACTATCTCTTCCCCTTCTTTTCCTCCTCTTTCCCCCTCTTTTCCTCCTCTTTCCCCACTCTTTCCACCCACTTTGCCCACCCTCTTGTGTGTGTGTGTTTGTCAGGACTCTCCACTAAACAACAACACAAAATATGCATGACGTCATGCGTTAAAATCTTCCGTACCGAAATTAAAGATGTTTCACATCAAAAAGTGTTTGATAGCTCAATGCGTTAAGTGCAGAAGGTACCGGGTTCAATTCCCAGTCAAGCCTATAAAAATGTTTCTGTGTTTTTTTGAAAGACTTAAATGAAACAAATCGGGTGGAGTTTTATAATAGGGGTCGATGGAGTTTGTTGTACAGTCTTTAATCTTATGAAATATGGGGCTATGGGCGGCGGAGAAGCTGCCTATTCAGCGCGCTTGTAAAATATTGCTGCCTCAAACTTGAAAAACTTTATTAAATTATGCTTGCTACCATCAGTATTTAGAATTTATTTTCCAAATTTTTATTAATCTTCTTTAGAACTTTTTAGCAGGCTCTAGGTCAATAAGCTATGATTTTCAATCATAAAGTTTCTAAAACAAGACACGCACAACACCACAAAGGAGGCTGGTTGATCGTATAGCTATTTCATAAACTTCTAACAGTTCAATCATCAGCGATCTTTTGCCCAACTTCAAAGATTTGCCAGAACTGCTAAGACCGCTTGGGAATCCCAAGACGGACTTGTAGCAAAACATTCTGACAAACAGTAGCAAACGCCAAGTCACAGAAGTTTTGTATATGTGTTGTGCATGCCCCGTAATCGGCGGCCCTTCTGTTGTTAGTGGGGGAAATTCTCTTCCCTCATTAACACAGGCTCATCTTCCTTAAATTTCTTAGTTTATTTAGATTCGGTTTACAAAATTTGGGTGTGGCGCCACACAAACTGTGTCACGAGCTGCCCATCATCCAACGTAAGTGTCACACGACTTCAAAATTATATAAAATGTTAATGTCTTCCACCCACAATCCATTCATTCATCAATATAATTTTCCTAAGTTGATGATAAGTTGTTTATTGTGATTGTTGTTGTTGTTTAAGTGGGAGCCAGTTGTTGTTTACTTTTTTTTTTAGAAATTTGTTTTACAATTTTGTTTACGCACCACAAAAATTGGTTAACGTGCCGGCCTCAACGTGGTCGTTACAAATCACCATTTTTTTTTTCAAAGATAAAGCCAAAAATAGCTAAAAATATCACAATTTGGCACTCCCCCACTTAAGGTTACAATTGTTTAGATTTTGGTTGGGTGAGAAGGTCAGCTGATTTCTCATTTGCATTTGAACTTTGTATTGAAATTTAACAAAATTTTCCAATCTAATTTCTTATTTACTATTTTGTTTTTGTTTTTTTGTTTTGTTTTATTTGCTTAATCTTTTGGTCGCTGGGTTTTTATCTCAGGGTTACAAAACCTTTAGGCAAACAAACAAATATGAACACATGTGTGTGGAAATGTGTGTGGTTTGTGTATGATGGACAGACCTGAAAGTTGGCTGGATTGAAGTTTCGGTGGCGTTTTATCAACAAGCAACAAGCAGACGTCTGTGAGAAGCCTAAACAGGTCGCCGTTGTCGCTGATAAGGCCGACCGACCGATCGTCAGTTGCATTGTAATTTAATTTACAAAATTTTAACCTTTAGATGGGTCTTTAGTTTTTGTGTACCCCCGGGACGGTTGGGGTTATTTGAGATTACAAAAAGAAGCGTTTTGTAGCATCTCTATTTGGTTTTAGAACAATTTCTTTCAGTCTTAGATACGCAAAGGGCAACTAGTGGCTCTTTGCACTCTTGGTTTGCACAGAGAAAAAAAATATGCAAAATCTACACGAAAATGTAGGATTTCTACACGTTTTGATCGGGATTTTCAACCCATTACTTTTGTGCAGCTTTTCGGCATGCCGTGTTTAGTTTTCTCATTTCAACACGTGGCGTGTGGCTTTTCTGCATGCCGCGTTTAGCTTTCTCATTTCTAAATGCAGCATGTAGAATAGCTAGCGTGTTGAAATGAAAAGCTACATAAACGTTATGGGTTGAAAATCCCAGTCAAAACGTGTAGAAATTATACATTTCCACTTACACAAAAAAAAAATGACTGCGCATATTTTATTTATTTAGTTTTGCATCATCTCAGAGCAGAAGAGGACCAGAAACTCGAAAACGATGCTTGCTCAATTAGATTTCGCAAGGGTATGGGCAGAATACAAAGAAAGTAAATTATATTGAAGTAAACTATCTTCATCCTAACGTTATCTAATTTGCAAGCAGACAAAGAACACTACACGGTCCTTCGAGTCGGATAGTCACACTATTGTTCAATTTGACTTTCTTATACATTTTTTTACTACACAGAAAAAAAATCACAAAATATCCCTACTAATATCAAGACAAGAATATACGTATTCAAGTGAATCCTTTCGTATTTGCTTTGATAAAGCCCTGGATCAATCAACTTCTGAAATCGCTTGGGATTGATCCAGGGCTTTATCAAAGCAAATACGAAAGGATTCACTTGAATACGTATATTCTTGTCTTGATCCCGTCTTTTGCTTTGTTGAGTTTGATTTAAGCTCGAAACTATCATATTTAAAAATCCCTCGCTTGTTATTTGAACTGCACTTGATCCTACACTCGGATCTAATCAGGAAGATCCGATATTGAGCTCAATACTCGTACTTGATTTGATCTCGAAATCGGGTTGGTGCGAGAATACCCGAGATATTTAACTATATTCGATCCGAAAAGTTATTGCTGCAAAATTGACTGAGATTGAGTCGAGTTCGATATAATTTAGTTTATTTTTAAGGCCTGTTCTCAGAAGCGCGGAAAGTTTCGCCTGCATTTACATAAATTTGTAGTGTGCCCATGTAAATAGAAGCCAAAGAGGCTGAATACAGAAACGGCCACACTGGTAGTCAGTGTTTGTGTATTACCAAAACTAATTTAACAACTATGCTGCGCAACAGGAGCACAGTAGTGTTGGGTAAAGGTTGTTCATTTCACTGAACATGTTCACTTCTTCTTTTTTTCTAATCGAGTCAACTCACTCAAATTGCTCACTTGTTCAGTTGCTGTTGCAAATGAGCGCAGTATAAGCTCGTATACTGTCGGTGTGGCGACGTCGCTGTCGCAGAGCAGCGTCGTTTACTCTCGCGCCCACTATCCCGCTCTCTCTCGCTCTCTAAGTAAAAGCACTTACCTCAGTTAAATTGATATTTGTGCAAAATGTTTTTTTGCTATTTCTTTTAATCCAATAAGCGTACATTGGTTTTACGTATACACTTTCTTTCTCATATTCTTTATGTCGCTTTGCCAAGTGTTCACTTCTTTTTACCTCCTAATCTATGGTACCGATATATGAAACAAGCAAACCAGCCCATGCTTCTCATAGAAAATTGATATATGTGCAAATTGAGTGATTCGCCTTTTAAGGGCAATAGCGTCAACATAAATTGCATTACAGTGATAAAATGTTGAAGAGGTGTGTAAGCAATAATTTAAATTTAACAATAAAGGGTATTTAAATTGACAACATTTTATTTTAGCTCAAAATGCTTCGTGCAAAAGATCTATCCCATTAAGAGCAGATAAAAATCAAAACTATGCATGTAGTAACCCGCCTTCATAATAAAGTAACCCCCATCTCTGAAAAGTCCGCAAAAATATTGCCAAAATAATCGCAAAGATGCAATACCCAAGGTGGATGAACGCACCAAGAGGCACATAAGGATTCTACCAGCAAAAAAAAATGATGAGCTGCGCTCAAATTAAGTCGGAGCTAAGACTACCAATATGTCGACAACGCATACAACAAGTTTGCCGAAAGAAGTTACATCTTCAGTATCAATCCAAGGTGCCTAAACCACGGCTCAAATAACATCAGAAAAATGCGCCCATGGCCTTTTATGAAAAGTACAAGTTTTGGGACGAAGAAATAAAATCCGTAAAATTTAGTGATGAAAAAAGTTTAATTTAGACGCTCCAGATGGTGGAGAGATATTCGACATCCCCGACAGACCTGCTAAAAGCGCAATCATGGTGATGGATCTCTTTTGGTATGGGGTGCCTTAGTGCTAAACGCAAGTTGTCAATTCGTTTTGTGCCAGGCCGTATGAATGCGCAAATGTACGAAGAGTGGCTGAAAAGTAAATGTTAATTTGAGTGTTGTTACAAAACTTGGCTAATTCAATGCCCGGAGGTTGCAGTTACTGAAACGTTAAAAATATTGTCACAAATGAAAAAGAATGGAAATGTAAAAAAGTAAGCAAAATATGTATGCACATATACCAATTTTACTGAGGTAGTTCAAAATGTTGGCTGACAGCAAATGGAGAGGACAAAAAAGCGTGCTTGTGTGGGTGACTACCGGTTTTACTTGCAATTCAATGTTCACCGATTCACACAACCATGAGTTCGCCTCGCGTTTGCGTAATAACACAACTCACTTCGGCTCGTTCGGGTCTGGCTGACAAGAGATATAGAACAGCTCACAGAGAAAGACAGACGGAACAACTTACAGAGCAAAAGAGACTGAACAGCTCTTAGAACAACTCAGAGCAAGATAGACTGAACAAGATTCGCTGAACAAAAATGAACAGCTGAAGAAGAACATGTTCACTTATTCAGTTTAAAGAACAACTTAATTTTGTTAACTCACTCATGAACAACCCAATGCGGCCCTGACAGATGCTCTGATATGCGACAAGCTGGAGGTGGGTAGTAGCACTTTTGAGTCTTGATTCCAAGCTGTTTCTCTTTGCAGGAATGCCTCAAAAATTGCCAGAAAGATGAGAAAAAGTAGTGACTAGCGATGGACAATACTTTGAAAAAGGAATTTGTAACAAACTTTTTATAATAAAGCGTAAAACTTGAAAAAAAAATCCTTTAAAACTTTTTTGTACAGGTAGTATATAGCAATAGAACGCTGATCAGGCGTAATAGCGTATATAAGAAGTCGGAGCTGGTTTTCCTAGTAAACAAAACGTTTAGTCGAATGGTAAAAAACACTATTCGTCGGCTATTTCATGTGGGATATTGTCTTTCAAGACATATGCCCATAAATTTGTAACTTCAAAAACTCCACTGAAATAAATTTGTAGGTATATAGTGTTTCTATGTCGCAATAGGCCCAAGAGTTGGCGACCGTGACAAAAAGTCACAATAGGTCTAATAGCGTATATAAGAAGTTAAATATGGTCTTTCTAGAGGACATACATTTTGCACTTTAAACAAGACCACAGCAGAAATCTGAAGTCGTTTGATCGGAGGGAATAAAAAGTATTTCGGCGTTTATTTCTTGTCGTATAAGGTTATATGTTGGCGACCATGACAAAAAGTCACAATAGAACGACATTTAGGGGAAAAATCAAAATCGTTTTAGAGGATATTACCTTTGAGCTTTAAAAAAGTCACAGAAGAAGTCTGAATACGTTTGATCGTAAGCACTAAAAAACTATTTGGCGGTTATTTTATAAATATAAGCTTTGAACATCCGAAAACCCTAAGGAAAGAGTTCTCAAGTCGTTTTATATCCGTTGTTGTGTTGGCGACAAAGGAAAATCGATGCTGATCCTTGATAATTTTGACTCAATATTTTCAAGTTCAATGACCCTTTATCTCTTTGCTAGCTGCGATTCTAAATATCAATTTTAAATCTATTTCAAATTCAAGCTACATCACGATCTTTCCATCTCCGTGTTCGTGTCATTGTTATTTCATTCATAGATAGTTAATCCACGACTTGCTTACCCATTCGCTGGTATAAAGTAACACCTTCAGTCAGCTGAATGTATAGTTTAACCATGATTCTCTTACCGTTTCTTGTGGCTCTTCCTTTTGTGTTTAGCAGTGCGGAAGCAAAGTATTGTGATGAAAGTCTATGTCCCTTTAACACTGATCACATTGGCTGTGGTAACGATGGGGTGAGGTCTTACTTACCAACTGGATCAACTTGATCTACAGTCTTCTCAACTTCTTGCAGAGCTTTGCCCCCATTTGTTTTGGCGATGCGGCTCTGCTGCCCATTAATAAAGCTACCCAGGCAACTGTAGTGCAGGCCCACAATGAAGTGCGTCAGCAATGGGCCAGCGGTAATGGAGTTTTGAGTAGACGAGCCTGTCGTATGGCCACCATTCGTTGGGACAACGAATTGGCCAAACTGGCCGAGCTGAATGTGAAGCAATGTGAAATGGAACACGATGATTGTCACAATACCTGGACATACAGGCAATCCGGTCAGAATCTGTACGAGGCCATGAAAAGTGGTAGAACAGATCCTGTTAACAAAATTCTTCAAAATGCAGTCAGTTCGTGGGCCTCAGAGGGTGCTTTTATTAAAGCCAATCATCTAGACGCCTATCCCAATGACTACAATGGACCGTTAGTTTCTGCCAAAGCTCGGAACGACTTTTGTTACTATTGAATTTGACTGTTTTTTTGTTTTTATAGAGAAATTGGCCACTTTACACCGCTTGTCAATGAACAAAATGTGGCTGTGGGCTGCGCTGTGTCCAACTATAGGAGAGATAACTGGAACACCGTACTGGTGGCCTGTAATTATGCCACCGATAATGTGGTAGGCGGAACCGTCTACTCGGCCTGCTCGGTGGCTGGTAGTGAATGTCCTGCCGGAAGCAATTCACAGTATGCAGCTTTGTGTGCGCTTTAATCAAATTTTGGGAATTCTAAATATATTTCTTTCTCGCATTCTAAAGAGCAAACTTGTGGAAAATTTTAAGAGAGGTAAGGGAACTGGTTACCGGGGGTTGTTGTTATTTGACAAATGGTTTTCCTTGGTTCTATTGGGCATTCCTGCTTAAAATCAAGAAATAAATCTGAATCAAGT
The DNA here is from genome assembly GCA_037044535.1 of Lordiphosa magnipectinata. NCBI lineage: Eukaryota > Metazoa > Arthropoda > Insecta > Diptera > Drosophilidae > Lordiphosa > Lordiphosa magnipectinata. Next base: position 9,518 of record JBAMBO010002900.1, read on the forward strand.
TCTAGTCTAACTGGGAGTCCCATATACATAATCCGACAGTTCTAAAATCTTGGTTCTACAAATCTTCTAAGCTACATATTTTGTGTACCTTTTGCCCTACAGCGGTATTTTCCAATTCGAGTACGTTTTATCAAAGACCCTAGAACACAAAGATGCGTAATGGCCATACAAGTGAATGTCAGGCAAAATTTTAAGCGTGGATTTTCGATTTTACATTAGTATGCTGTGTATTTTTGTTCGGCCAACTTCGGTTGTTCACGTCTGTCTGTTGTATGGCGGCTGTCTGCTCAGTTTCACGTCTTCAGTTTGCAAATGACACTTAATGCGAAAAATCACTGGCTTTACCACATCATGATGATACCGTCATCCCATAACAAAAACTCATCAATTACAAATCCATATTTTTTATTATTAATTTACCAGAATGCATGGCTGACAAGTCAAAAAGTAGTAAAACATCTTAAAGTGAATACAAAAATTTGTAGCTTAATTTTTCTTTTTTTCTGGAATGTTGACAACGATCTCTATTTGGAAACGAGAGTCTTAAAGACAGTGGGGCATTTGTGGGGTGGCAAAAGACGTTGGCAATGTAACTTGATGGCCTCCATGTCGACATCCGTTTCGGACGAAACAATGCAAATGACACCCAAACGCAAGCCCCAGTTTTTACTCGGTATACCCAGAACGGCGACATCATTGATGCCGGGATAAGAGATGAGAACCCTTTTGATTTCGGAACCATAAATTTCATAGCCACCGACGGTGAAGACGTCACTGGATTTGCTAAGAAAATAGAAATTCCCATTGAGATGGGAGCAAATGTCGCCGGTTTTAAAGAAGCCATCCTGGACATGAGGCGATGGCGCTGGAGGTGTGGATGGTGCAAGTCTGGCGTGGGTGAGCACGGCAGCGGTGGCCGATGGAGGTGGCACTACGTGACGTTTCGGAATTACTTTAGTGTCGTCTGAGGTGCTAGCCGGTATGATGAGTCCGGCGGTGGCATCGGTAAGGCTATCCGTAGCGAGAACTCCAGTGGTGGCAGCGGTTATAACATCAGTGGTGGTTGGTGTAAGGGGAGGTATAATCAAGCCGGTGGTGGAGATTGAGGTGGTTGTGGTTGGAGGGTTTTCTTTGTTGCAAACTGTTGAGATGGCTGCAGAGCTTAAAGCGGTGGCTAAAACGGCAATACCGAAAGCGGTGTCTGCAGTGCCTAAGCCGATGGTTGCACCGCTATCTGGAGAGGTGGCTGCGTTAGTGCCTGTTGTAGCGATGGCTTCAGTGCCAGAGGAGGTGGCTGGAGTACCAACTGAAGCGGTGGCTGCTTTATTGTCAGCCAAAGTGGTATTTGCAGTGCTTGAAGAGGTGGCGGCTTTAGTGCCAGCTGTAACGATGGTTTCAGTGCCAGAAGCGGGGGCTGGTGTACCAACTGAAGCGATGGCTGCTTTATTGTCAACCAAAGAGGTATTTGCAGTGCTATCTGAAGAGGTGGTTGCTTCAGTGCAGGCTGAAGCTATGGTTTGAGTGCCAGAAGCGGTGGCTGGTGTACCAGCGGAAACGATGGCTGCTTTTTTGTCAACCAAAGTGGGTTTTGCAGTGCTATTTGAAGAGGTGGCGGCTTCAGTGCCAGCTGAAGCGATGGTTTTAGTGCCAGAAGCGATGGCTGCTTTATTGTCAACCAAAGAGGTGTTTGTAGTGCAATTTGAAGAGGTGGCGGCTTCAGTGCAGGCTGTAGCGATGGTTTTGGTGGCAGAAGCGGTGGCTGGAGTACCAGCGGAAGCGATGGCTGCTTTATTGTCAACAAAAGAGGTGTTTGCAGCGCCTGAAGCGGTGTTTGCAGTACTTGCCGAAGCGATGGCTGCCTTCCTGTCGTCTAAAGCGGTGTTTGCAGTGCTCTCTGAAGCAATGGCTGCCTTCCTGTCGTCTAAGGCGATGTCTCCAGTACCTAAAGCGGATTTTGCAGTGCTCGCCGAAGCGATGGCTGCTTTATTGCCGTCTAAAGCAGTGTTTGCAGTGGTTTTCGAAGCGATGGCTGCCTTCCTGTCGTCTACAGCGGTGTCTCCAGTACCTAAAGCGGTGTTTGCAGTGCTTTCCGAAGCGATGGCTGCTTTATTGCCGTCTAAAGCGGTGTTTGCAGTGCTCTCCGAAGCGATGGCTGCCTTCCTGTCGTCTACAGCGGTGTCTCCAGTACCTGAAGTGACGTTTGCAGTGGTCGCCGAAGCGATGGCTGCTTTATTGCCGTCTAAAGCAGTGGTTGCAGTGGTTTTCGAAGCGATGGCTGCCTTCCTGTCGTCTAAAGCGGTGTCTCCAGTACCTGAAGTGACGTTTGCAGTGCTCGCCGAAGCGATGGCTGCTTTAGTGCCGTCTAAAGCAGTGTTTGCAGTGGTTTTCGAAGCGACGGCTGCCTTCCTATCGTCTAAAGCGGTGTCTCCAGTAACTGAAGCGGTTTTTGCAGTGGTCGCAGAAGTGATGGCTGCTTTATTGCCCTCTAAAGCGGTGTTTGCAGTGGTTTTCGAAGCGGTGGCTGCATTCTTGTCGTCTAAGGCGATGTCTCCCGTACCCAAAGCGGTTTTTGCAGTGCTCGCTGAAGCGATGGCTGCTTTATTGCCGTCTAAAGCAACGTTTGCAGTGGTTTTTGAAGCGGTGGCTGCATTCTTGTCGTCTAAGGCGATGTCTTCAGTAACTAAAGCGGTTTTTGCAGTGCTTGCCGAAGCGATGGCTGCTTTATTGCCGTCGAAAGCGGTGTTTGCAGTGGTTTTCGAAGCGGTGGCTGCATTCTTGTCGTCTAAGGCGATGTCTCCAGTACCCAAAGCGGTTTTTGCAGTGCTTGCCGAAGCGATGGCTGCTTTATTGCCGTCTAAAGCGGCGTTTGCAGTGGTTTTCGAAGCGGTGGCTGCTTTCTTGTCGTCTAAGGCGATGTCTCCAGTACCCAAAGCGGTTTTTCCAGTGCTTTTTGACGATGTGCCTGCATTAGTGCCTCCAAAAGCGGTGTTTGCAGTGTTAACAGCAGTCGCTGGCTCAGTAAGCATCTCCATTGCATTTATCACTATCTGTGTAGTATACAAATCTTTTCCGGCTATCTGTAACTCACCAATGGCCGTTGGTATCAACTGTGATTCTCCATCAAAATTTTCCGTCACTATAATATCCTTTTTATTAGCTCCATCCAGCTCATTATTCCATTTGATCAACTCCTTGCCACTTTTACTCATCAAACGTGCCGTTATACCCTTTAGCGGTGCACCCAATGTACCCGGTCGATAATCCTCCATCTCACAGGGCATAGCCTGATCATCAAACGGATGACCCAATACCAAGCCCGTCTCCAGCATGCCGTAATACTCATAGATATTCTTTCCGGTAATCTCACGCCAACGATTAAACATCGCATCCGGTAGTAAGGCAAAAGCGGTGGCCATTAGACGTACCTTTTGCTTGCAATGATTCGTTATGTACTCCACCATGCGTGAGTCCTGTGCAAACATCTTGTCATATTCGGCTATGAGATGTTTATAGATCACGGGCAAGGCCAAAAATAGTGTGACCCTCTGCTTGGAGGGACTGTTAATGCCCAGCAGTGAACTCCAGGCATTGTGTCCATCGAATTTCGATTGCATCAACAAGTTACCCCCCACACTGAGAAGTCCACCCATGGCCGCATGCATACGATTCATGGATATGAAGTGTAACATGCAATCGCCCTCTGATAAACGCCAACTATCGACCAGACAACGTACCTGTGCCTCTATATTCCGATGACTCAACAGCACCGATTTGGCAGTATCCACCGACTGCTGTGTGTAGAGCAACATGGCTGGTGCCGTGGCATAAAAGTCATTGGGCAGGGTACTCTCCGTCATGAGCGTGCCCTGACGACCCACCAACTGTTTGGAATACAAGGAGCTCGAGGTTATGTCCTCCAAAGTGGGTATAAAATCGTGATCCAGCACTATGGTGGCCGCATCCCGCATTTGTGCCAATTCCTGAACCAATCCCTCGCAATCCAAACTTCCTATAAATAGCTTCGGCTTACAATCGCTGGCCAGGCGACGCAATTGCTCCGGCGGCTGATTTATCTCCAATGGTACTGCCACCTGACCGGATATCCAACAGCTCCACTGTATGGCTATCCAGAGAGCATTGTTGGAGCTCAGAAACGCCACATGGGACAGTGAGGCACTGCCGCATATATTCGAGATTTGTATGGCCAATCGCTTGGCTGTTATGTACAACTGAAAGTAGGTGAATTCACCAAAGCAATCCTTCACCGCCAAACGATCCGGATAGAGCAGAGCCTTCTTGAAAGTGGGCACCACCAGATTGCTTCTCTCATCCTCGAGGAAACTGTTGCGCAGCTTGTCAATGAAGCCATCCTGTACGCGCTGTAAAGGGTATTTTGGAATTTAATCTTAGACTTGACTACATCCAATCCAAAGAAGATTTAACACAAAAACACAATTTGCTGCGTCAACAACTTTTCACTCAAAACATAGTAGGCTGTTTCATGGTGCATTTGACAAGGTGAAGCCGTCAGCAGCTAACTGAGGGCCTGTGAGAGAGAAAGAAACGGCAAAACTCTTGCTTGTCTCTGCTTGTGTATTGCGGTAAATTTCGCTATCAGAGTTCTTTTGTGACCATGTCCGTCTCCCTCTAACCAACTTGTTTTCCCCATGTCGACAATCTTTTGGCACAATGGAGTTACCATCACTCACAAAATAGAGGCGAAGTTTCAAATTGTGCTTCTATATTAAATCTTCTTTGTCCATTCGCTTACCTTTTTCATCAACTCGGAGGAACAGAAACGCACCCAGGGCCTCCATTGCTGTCCTTGTACGCGGCGTAGTGTGGATAACATTGTATGTGTTTTATATATATTTTTGTTAGTTTCTTACGATTTTATTTTACTTAATTCACAAACAAATAAATGTGGTGTGTGTGAAGGGTGGACGAACAATGAAATAATAAGTTTAGTTTCCATTAGATCTCTGACAGGCACACGAACCGCCTACTTGGATCTTTCAAAAAAAAAAATTAGAAAATTAGAAAAAATAAATGGAAAACGAAAACACGGAAACGCATAATACTACAACGGTTCGAATCGTATTAAGGCGTTGTAAATTTTTGGAATTTATATCAGAAGAATTATGCTCTTAAATACCTACTTTCAATGGGATAAGGTTGCGCAGTTCCAATTGAAATGTTTTCTGGAAATATAAACGCCAAATTAAATGCGAAATATTTATAGAATAATTAAAATCATGGTTCAGTTGGCAGTATTAGGGAGTACCTAGGAATTTGCATACCTCAAAATCAATTTTGTGTACCTTTTAACTTTCCTCGGCGTATTTATATTCAAAATTAGTTGGATTTAATTTAATCAGTACACCAAATTGCGTTTTGGTACTGGATTCTAATTTCGGTTTACCGGTACGTACCAGTATGTACCTGTAAAATATGAAGGAAAATCGGGCATTGGTTTTGCGTTCATCCGATTTCATAGCGAAGAAATAATAATTACACCCCGGTAAACAAACATTCTACGCTTATATTCCCTTTTCAAAGACATACATAAATACAATTGTAGAGAATTTGTAAAGTTTACTGACCACCATTTAACTTAATCTTCTTTGTTTTATAAACATTTTAAGCTCAGGGAAATAAACAAGGCGGCACACCTCTAAAATTCTGCAGAAGGAAGTATAATAGGATAATCACACCGAGCACATCTTAGCGAAACGCATGGAAATTTTTGATGATGTGAAATAGCGATTCACATTGACAACATTTAACATCAAACATTTTCAGTCGCCGTAGTGAGTTTACAAATTGCTAAAAGAAAATGATATAATGAATTTTGAAGATCAATTAGTGGTATTCTATCTGTTTCTCGAAAACAGAAACTTTTAATTCGGCAGCTTATAGCAGATCTTGTCAATAATGCGTTAGTTGCAGAGATCGAAGATGAGCTGCTGACCATGAGAGACAAGAATCTGCACATACCAAGAAGGGATTGGATGATTGCTAGTGGTAAAAGTGGTAATAAAATGTGAATAAAATAGATAAGATCTGCTATTGTTAGATTTGTTATTTCGAATGAAGAATAAAAGCGTATTGTAAGCCACAATCGGTTTGATAGTGGTGTTTATTCTTCCTTTTCTAGAAATGTTGGTGCCACAATCCGATACCTCTGCGAGGAGCTCTCATCCGCTATGAATCCCGCTTCAAATGCAAAAAGGACAAAACATGAACATCATTAAATTTCTGCCCATATAATTCAGTTAATACACTGCTCGCCACTTGAATAGGACATCCTGTATGCTCTCTTTAAAACTGCTCGTAACTCGAAAACGAAATGGTAGAATAACGGTATTTTTTGCATATTATCTTTGTGCAAGCATTCTTCGCTCTTTCTGGTATATTTCAAGTTTTGGAATAGAACCGTTATAAAGTTGTTTGCACTTTATGTGAGCATTCGCAAATATTCAATGGAATTTTTGCGCCACTTGAATAGAACATGCATTTTATTTGGTCGGTATCGTTGACACGTGCACACAAATTTTGGTTTACTTAAACTTTTTGCTTTAATTGAAGTGTATATAAAATTAAAAAAAAATTAAAATGGGGCGTGGCACTTCATTATCTGAGTCGGAGAAAGGGAAAATCCAAGCTTACAAGGATTCTGGCCTTTCTATTGCCAAAATAGCAAAAAAAAAGTCGACAGGAGCCGTCACGCCATAACAAATTTTTTAAATAATGAGGCTAATTATGGTAAAAACATGAAGGGCCGCACCCACAGTGTGCTTACCATCGCGGACAAGCGACTTATATTAAGAGAAGCTTCCAATTCGCACGACTCTTTGGCCAAGATAAGGGAAAAATGCAACGTTAAAGCAAGTTTGACAACCATGCGTCGTGTTATTAATAATGCTACACACCTGAAGAGACTAAAAATCAAGAAGAAGCCACCTCTTAACCCGGCTCGGAAGTTACAACGCCTTGTTTTCGCGCGCGCACATGTCACCTGGACTTCGGAGTGGCAACGTGTTGTCTTTTCGGACGAAGTTCGGAGTTGAGCGGGTTCACCGCCGGGATCCGACGACTATAGCATATAGCTGCCATAGGAAACATCGGTCGAAAAAGTAGTTTTGGTGAGAAAAACTTTTTTGTCTTTAACGCAAACGTTAGATTTCTATGCTTTTACATAATTTCACCAAGTTTTATCAAAATCGGACAACTATATAGTATAGCTGCCATACAACAGATAGTTTTGAAAAAAGTCTAAGTAGGAAAACCATTTTTGTTTTCAATGCTATCGCTCCCAAACTTGTTACTAATCAATATTATTTGCTACCACACATGTAGAAGATTAAACCAAAGCTTTATATAAGACCAATGACTCAAACTTATAAAATTTGGCAAATTTCGGGATTTTTTGCTTCATTTGATCAACACCTCCCATTCATACGTCTATTTGCCCGTCTTCATGTCAATCAAAACTCAAATAAGAATTTTTGCAAATTTCGAATATTTTTAAACCTATTAACCGACACCTCCTATTTACCCGTCTTCAATTGCCATCCATCAAATCGTCACTATAATTAAAACTGATAATAAAATTTTGCGGATTTGTGAATTCTTGGTCCCTCTGATCTGCACTTCATATTCAACCGTCTATTTACCCATCTTCTTCCTATTGCTCTATTTTGTGTTTTCGTCTGTGGTGCATCTATTTTATTACCTCTGCGAAATGGACACCTTCATTTATTATATTTTGTTTTAACGCGTCATAATGGCGACCATCAACCTATACTTAACATTTACCATACTCTGTGTACCTTTGGTACAGAGTATAAAAAACATCATTGTATTGATGATATCCTTCTTCTCCTTAAATAAAAATTAGCCTTAAGTTTAGTCTAAATTTCATACAATTTTCTACAAAAATCCGAAATCAAGGGGCATATTGCCAGAGCCACAATCTTTAAATTTTATTTCAGGTTTATAGATTTTAAATTAATCGTTAAAGTTGATTCTGGCTTTCATTTGACAGCCTTAGCTAGGGCTTCTTCTTCTTCGGATTTTTGGTTGGACTAGACCTGTTTGGAAGTAGAGATTTGTAATCTGTGCTCTTCGCTTTTAAGTCAGCTGACCAAGCTTACCTCCGACTCGGTCTCTTCATCGTCGACCGCTTCATGTTCATCGAGCTCGGCCTCGCGCTTGGTCTCTTGATTCTTCTCCTCAGCCTTCTTTTGTCTGTTGTGCTCCAAGCCCATTCCAAATTTGGACATCCTTCTGGCCTGTGGATTCGCCGGGCTTGGCTGTGTTGCACGTTTGACTTTCTTACGTCGTGCTCCCACTGTCAAATTACAGAACCTTGAGCGTAAAGCGAGTATCTTGCGCTTTAACGGAGAGCGACCCATTTTTTTAATTGTAAAAATATATATTCTTTGTTCAGTTGTATATGTTTATGAGTTTTTTTATGGTTCAATTGAATTGGAATAGAAGTTTCTGTACGTGAAGAGCACAGTCTACTGAAAGTTTAAAGTTTTGTCAGCAGAAGCTGCTACGAATTGAAACTGATGGCCTACTATTAATATACAGAATCATTTAGTTTCCAGGCAACATCTCAAGCATTGCATACTTTGCAATTCCCAACTACGTTTTCAACTTCGTCTCATAGAATAGTTGTACAGATAACTCTCCTGGCTGTACAGCTTTGTAACATACAACGGAGCGGTCTGTTAAGTTAGAACGAGAAGATGGGATTGTAGCTTCTAGCGGAGCACGCGCTGGTGTCGGCTCAAAGGACGTCGGTAAAGGGATGGGTTCAGAAGGGTTATACCACCGTGCTACACACTCGCTTGCTCTACAAATAATTCTATCAGATTCGCGTGCTGGTTTGAAGGGACAGGACAATGCTCGATAACACTCGCTGGAAAGGAAAAATAAAAAGGGCGAACAGACGGACAGCAGAAAAGAATAGAGAAGCCTAGAAGAAAGGACATTACGTGAAGAATTAGACGAATACCCGTGTTGGGTTCATTGCACCGGCTAATGCTGTTTGTGAGGCTGCGCTGATGTTACTGCGACAGCAGATGTTGCCCACCCTACCTGATCACCATGCCGCAAGACCCAAGGAGAGGTCGGTGATCCCTATAAAAACACACAAACTATCTCATTGCCATACTACGACGACGCATGGCTCCATATAAAACGACAAACTAAATTTTCAAAATTTTCAAAAATTAATCACACAATTTATTTAAAAGATATTCCTCATGCTTCAAACTCAAATCAAAATTCATTTCACTGACAAGGGCAGTTTAAATATTTAAAAGAATTATATAAAAATTAAAGGGTATGAACTAGCAAGGTAAATAAAAATAAAAGAGATTTAAAAAGGCATGTAAAAGCTCAGCAGAAAACTGCACGAAATAAAATTAAATTTAAATAGGGGTAAAATTTTTAAGTATGATGAGATTTAAAATATAAATAAAAAATTTAAGATTTCTTTTCAGGTTAATATTATTTTCATGACTTAAAAGCAATTAAAATTGGGGTTCAGAGTAGAGTTGTGCAAACAACAAGAAAATTCGATCAATTCCAATCACTAGTGTAGAAAATTACAGGGTATGTTTTTTAAATATTAATCTCTTCTGGCCAAAAGCTCAAACGCTAAGCATCTCTTTTCTTTTGCACTTTACTCTTTTAGGGATTTTCTCTGTCGGGTGATTTAGTTATAAGAGATTACACTTACATTCATTGTCATGTATTCACCGTTGCGAGCGCTCCCAATCGATGCAGCTTCTGAAAATATAAGATCACCAAGCACAGAGAAAAAAAAAAGTATACACCCAAAAAAAAAATATAGTTTCACAAAAGAATTTGGATGCTTTGCACCAACTCTCTCGCTCGAAATATGGCGGACCGAAAAACGGATGAGGAGCAGAGAGAAAAGGAATAGAGAAAATTTACATATTGATGGATGGATGAAAAATATTTTCAGGGATTATTTGATTTCTAGATTCTTCATTGTTTCTACCGTACAAAATTCACTCTCACCTCACTAATTCACAAAAAAAAAAAACAAGCGTTTAATTATTCAGGATTGGCGCTTTTTCATATTTGTCCACTGACGCCGGCCATGCAATTGGCGATGGAACTTTCTCGTTTCTTACACGAGACACAAAAAAAAACATTTTTCACCAAGATTCCATCTTTGCGTTTGATTTTAGACGAATTTTAGGCGTTTTCCCGGTTTTCCACTCTACTTCGATCCCGATTTACACAAAATCAGCCGCTCCGCCGAGTTCAGATTCCGCACTAGTTGGCCGTGGAGCTTTCCCTCTTGTGTGCGAAATACGCAGTTTACCAAAAGCTCTCTCTGGTCGACGTTTGTGGATTCTTCTTGTGGCTTGACTAAAATAACGGGGCATTCAAGGCGAAGAGCAAATTGGGATTAAGCGCTGATTTTTGAGAGAGCGCAACTTCGATCCAAACGCTGACGACCTTTGTACTTTCTTTTTCGGGCTTGGCGCTTAAGTCCACATTGGGCTGGCTCGTATAGAGCTCAAATCAGGCTTATTATTAGGTGCCACACCTGCAAGACAGGAGTGGAGACGAATGCCAAACGCCCGATCAGAACCAAAAAAAATAAATTTGTCGCGTAAATGCCGGCGACAACACGACTAATTTGGCCACTTACCGCTGTGAGGGGGGTGGCACTTTAAATTTATGAATTCTCTCTGGATACGACTGGAACTTGATTTGCTTGATTTTACTTATTCACAGCACTTGAAAATAATTTTGTCTGAAACTTTACGAAAAAGAAATTGATTTGCTCTGTTTGAGGGGAATTGTCAACCTTTCTTGACGAACAGCAATCTCTAATAGAAAGATGCCTGCTTCATCGGCTCGAAAGAAAGCTATTAACAGAGTCTGTGAGATCGTCGCCATTTTTGGCCTGCACACTCACTCAGTTATCTGCGTATCTGAGTATCTCCATCTTTTACCAATTACGTGGAATTAACGAGCCCTAGGTGGCGCTATCAAACTAAAAGATTGCCTATTTCTAGGATGCAAAGAGTATCTTGGGGATTAAATACAGCGACAAGCGCACTACAGCTTTTATAATAGTAGTAGTAGTAGTAGTTGAAATTTATTTTCATTGATATCCATTAATGCGTGTGTATATATATAGGTACAAAAAGTTTCGAACATTAGAAGGATTTACAATGATTATTAAAAATTGGCTGTGGCATGTTGCCGTTAGCCAAATGTAATATCCTAAATTCCGATGTCTGGTTCTATGTCTCCATAGTCCATTAGAAAATCGCGTCGATACTGCAGGAACTCTCTAAGGTAGGAAGTGAGCGAACGCCAATTACTTCCGTTTAAGAGCATGTGCATTTCCTGGTCGGTCAGAGTATCTTTTTCCCAAAGCCAATCCTTTCCGTGCTGTCTATGCTCTGCAGCAGTTTTGTCTGCCAAAGGTTCCATGAGCTGTGGTCTTCTATGTTGCACCTAATATTGTGTTCCAATGTCATGGCTTCCCTGTGATTTTGTGATTTCTGCAAGGCTGAAAACCGGTCCGGAACCGAAGAACCCCTGAGAACCGGTTCGTTTCGGGTTTTTTTGGGTTCGCGAACCGGACCATGAACCAGGCGCTCTATATTTTATACTCCGCGAACCTAAACTCGAACCGGACCACTTTATGAGTTCTCAATGACCCAACCTCATAAAATTTGGCGATTTTCGGGTTTTTTTTGCTTCGTTTGATCAACACCTCCCATTTATTCGCCTATTTGCCCGTCTTCATGTCAATCAAAACTCAAATAACAATTTTTGCAAATTTCGAATATTTTTAAACCGATTGACCGACACCTCCTATTTACCCGTCTTCAATTGCCATCCATCAAATATTCGCTATAATTAAAACTGATTATAAAATTTTGCGGATTTGTGAATTCTTGGTCCTTATAATCTGCACTTCATTTTTAACCGTCTTTTTACCCATCTTCTTCCCAGCGCTCTATTTTGTGTTTTCGTCTGTGGTGCATCTATTTTAGTACCTCTGCGAAATGGACACCTTCATTTATTATAGTTTGTTGTAACGGGCCATCAACCTATACTAAACATTTACCATGCTCTGTGTACCTTTGGTACAGAGTATAGAAAACATCTCTTCTTCTCCTTAAATAAAAAATAGCCTTAAGTTTAGTCTAAATTTCGTAAAATTTTCTACAAAAATCAGAAATCAAGGAACATATTGCCAGAGCCACAATCTTTAAATTTTATTTTAGGTTTATAGATTTTAAATTAATCGTTAAAGTTGATTCTGGCTTTCATTTGACAGCCTTAGCTAGGGCTTCTTCTTCTTCGGATTTTTGGTTGGACTAGACCTGTTTGGAAGTAGAGATTTGTAATCTGTGCTCTTCGCTTTTAAGTCAGCTGACCAAGCTTACCTCAGACTCGGTCTCTTCATCGTCGACCGCTTCATGTTCATCGAGCTCGGCCTTGCGTTTGGTCTCTTGATTCTCCTCCTCAGCCTTCTTTTGTCTGTTGTGCTCCAAGCCCATTCCAAATTTGGACATCCTTCTGGCCTGTGGATTCCCCGGACTTGGCTGTGTTGCACGTTTGACTTTCTTACGTCGTGCTCCCACTGTCAAATTACAGAACCTTGAGCGTAAAGCGAGTATCTTGCGCTTTAACGGAGAGCGACCCATTTTTTTAACTGTAAAAATATATATTCTTTGTTCAGTTGTATATATTTATGAGTTTTCTAATGGTTCGATTGAATTGGAATGGATGTTTCTGTACGTGAAGAGCACAGTCTACTGAAAGTTTAAAGTTTTGTCAGCAGAAGCTGCTACGAATTGAAACTGATGGCCTACTATTAATATACAGAATCATTTAGTTTTCAAGCAACATCTCAAGCATTGTATACTTTGCAATTCCCAACTACGTTTTCAACTTTGTCTCATAGAATAGCTGTACAGATAACTTACTCTCCTGGCTGTACAGCTTTTATCATATTTATATGGTCATTTATTGAATTTTTTTAAAGCAACATTTTTCTTCCACTTTGTGCCACTGTGCTCTTTGTTGGACTAACTGCAGTTTAATCTTAGCTTCCATCGTCACCTGTTTAGGTAAATAGATTTCAAAGTAGCAGGCAATCAGATTTTCCCACAATTCGAAGAAACTGCTGAAGACAAAACGTTTTACTTTCTATTCCAATTCAAGCAAATTCAAACTTTAGTCGACTTCTAATGAAGGTTCGAACCCGTCGTCCAAAAAGTCCAAAAACCAGCAACCGATACCTTAACCATTACCCGATATTAACAGTTTAAAATTTGTAACCGAAACCGTAACCGCAAACGATATCAATTTGTTGTATCTAACCCGTATTCCCGATACCTTTATTGTCATAACTAGACATCGGATTTTGCATATTTGCATATTTTGAAACGCATGTTCGATTTAAGGTCTGATTTGCTTATTTCCATAAAAAAATATGCAAAAAAAAACCTTTTCTTCTGAAATTACATAATGATTCTGTGCTAACCATTTTCTGATTCCTGCCAAGTGTGATCCAAATCGGATGACTATAGCATATAGCTGCCATAGGAACGATCGGTCGAAAAAGTAGTTCTAGTGAGAAAAACTTTTTTGTTTTTAATGGTAGCGTGTCAGGATTTGAACTGTTCTCACCAAGAAACTATCGACCAAGAAAAATTGTTGGAGTTTTATTAAATTTTGTGAAAGTGAAAGTCAGCGGCAACACTCGGTAAGCCTCAAGAACTTGCGATATAGATATATCAGGTCGCTCATTATATAAAGTGAATTCCAATGATAGGCCTATTTCGAAGAAATCATCCCCGAGTACGGAAGCGGATTAAGAAGAGTGGCCACCAGAGGACCCAATTTTTCGCCAGGAGTAAAATTGGCCATCCACCTCTGGGTGGCCCCAGGTTTTTATACCACCAACTCCCAAATAATAAACAACTGGCTGACCTTAGTTTTAAGTAGTAATTTATTTATATTTATGTGTTAATTTATTCTCAATTTTTTTATATACACTTGGCCCTCGCTTAACACGGGGGTTACGTTCCTAGAAATCCTCGTGTTAAGCGAAATCGTGTTAAGCGAAACATGGATTCAGTACAAAATAAGGGGTTACGTTCTCCAAATTCAAAATTGGCAGCAAAAAAAATTTTTTATTGTTCAAACTTGGTCTGTTTTTATTAAAGTTTCATACATTTGTTCAAAATTAACCAGAAGTTATTATGTATATGCCTTTAATAAATGCATAACATTCATATTTTCAAAATTAAAAGTTGGTATTAAATTAAAAAAGTTGCTTCATATAATTAATTAACAAGTTAAACTTTATAGAAACTTAAAAATTTTAAAAAGTAAGGAGATCATATGTTTCTATTCATATCAAATTTGAAATGCATTTGGTGGCATTTATAGTTTAAGCCAGTTTGTTTCAACATGTTTTCTTTTTTGGTGGCTCCTTATCAAAAAAATCAGTCATTTTCGATTGTTTGGTGGCTTTTAAAGCTTCTTTATAGCACTCCTTATAAGGAAAAAGTATTTTTTCCAACTCTCTCTTAAACTTAAGTCGTCGTTCGATGACCGGATCTGAATTTAAAAAGCACGATTCTAAGCTGCTAGCATATGCGAATCCTTCTTGGAGCTTTTCTATCGTGAAACTAATCGGATCGGTTTCTTCAGAGCTGCTGTCATCTGATTTCGAATTGTTTGCTTCATTCACAGCAATCTCAAGCAATGATTCGTCATTAATTTCTTCATCTTCAAACAACTCTTGCAAATCATCATTTGCCATGTCGTCGAAACATTCACATTCAATCAAGGGAGCAAGGTCCAATATATCCTGGAATCCACGTTTTGGCACTTCTATTTCATGGCTTTTAACAACCTCTGGCCATAATTTCCTCCCGCATCTATTTAATGTTGACACCTTAATCTCTTTTAAAGATGTTTACCAACTCAAGGCTATCTTTAATAGAAAATTTCTTCCAAGCATTGGTTACATCGATGGAGTCAGTTTCAGTTGTATCCAAAATCCAGCGTATAGAGCGCCTGATGTAATATGTCTTGAAAGTGTAAATTATACCCTGATCCATTGGCTGCAGAAGTGATGTTGTATTAGGTGGAAGAAATTTTATTTTGACACTCGGATGGGTTAAATCTTTTGGATGTCCTGGGGCATTGTCCAATAATAATAGTGCTTTAAAGTGTAAATTCTTTTTTTTTTAAATATTTTTCAACCTCAGGTACAAAACAATTCAAGAACCAGTCTTTAAATAATTCTGGAGTTACCCAATCTTTGGAATTTGCTTTCCAGTAAACGGGTAATTTGCTCCTGGTCTATCCCTTTAAACGCACGGGGATTGAAAGAATTATAAACAAGCATTGGCTTTACTTGAAAGTCGCCTGATGCATTACTACACAGCAAAAGTGTAAAACGATCTTTTTGTGCCTTAAAGCCGGGAGCTACTTTTTCATTCTTTGATAAAAAAGTTCGATTTGGCATTTTTTCCAGCAAAGTTCAGTTTCATCCGCATTGAAAACTTGGTCGGGCAGGAATTCCTCTTCTTTAATGAACCCCTGAATTTCTTCTGGGTATGTGGTAGCAGCTCCATCATCGGCCGATGCCGCTTCGCCCTTAAATTTGAGGCTATGAAGAGAACCTATGGAGAACCTTTTTTTAAATTTCTCGAACCATCCATTACTAGCAACGAAATCTATGCTGGAAGAGGGCTCTCCATTTTGCTCGAGCAGTCCATAAATCCTGAGTGCCTTTTCCAGAATGATCCGCTGGCTTAAAGGGATCTTTTTTTCGTAGCTATCGTCAATCCAAATGCTAAGTGCTCTTTCCATTTTCTCCAAAATTGGTGCACGTGCTCTACTGGTAAATTTTGTAGATATAGATGACCCAATGCTTCCTGCACGTCGTATTTCAGTTTCATTCTTTTTATACCCGTTACTCGTAGAGTAAAAGGGTCTACTAAAGTCGTGCAAATGTATGTAACAGGCAGAAGGAATCATTTCCGACCATATAAAGTATATATATTCTTGATCAGCATCAACAGCCGAGTCGATATAGCCATGTCCGTCTGTCCGTCTGTCCGTCTGTCCGTCTGTCCGTCCGTCCGTCCGTCCGTCCGTCTGTATGAACACCTAGATCTCAGAGACTAGAAGAGCTAGAGCAACCAAATTTGAAATGTAGACTCCTATTGTCTGCACGCAGATCAAGTTTATTTTCAATTTTTGCCACGCCCCCTCACGCCCCCGCAATTTGGAAAAAACGTCATATCTCCTACAGTTTTGATGATAGATGGTTCGTACTTTCTAGAGATATCTAGTTCTTAAAATTATTTATCGATTTGCTGAAGGAATGATAAAGATCGGATGAACCATACTCAAGTTATGAGCAAAAAACGATCAGTTAACACCCACCACCCACCCCACTCATAACCTAAGCATTGCGTTCAGCAGCAATCTTAGTGAGAGAGAGAGAGCGAGAGAGAGAAACGAGTTAAAAAATGTTGCATACTTTTCGGCTGACCCACCTCAGGCATACAGTAAGGCTATTAAACATTTGTTTCCATGAGTAACGGGTATATCGAAGTCGGTTAGAGCCGACTTTAACTTACGCTCTCGTTGATAGTGCGAACTGTTGCCTCATTTAAATCAAGTCTTCTTGCAATTTTCGTGGCAGTTTGCCCATTGTCTAAGCGGTTTAGAATTTGTATTTTTTTTTCTATAGAAATGACTTTCCGTTTTAAAGGAGCTCTGTTCTTTCTTTCTGCCATTGTAAAAGCTGAAATTTATTTATTTTAATTATGTATGTATTCACTTTTTGATTTAATCAAGCTGTACCACCTGTTTACTTACCACAAAATCTTTGACTTTTTATTTACGCGTCTGCAAAGCTCAAGATTTTTGCACCTACTAAAACACGCTTACATCTGACAGATCAAATGTGGGATTCCCCTTTTTCGACAAGCACCCCATGCGTATGACACAAGCACAAAGGCACTATCGCGTTAATTGACAGCAAAAAAAAATATATATCGATATTTTGCAATCGTGTAAGAACGAGGTTTTTAGCGTGTTAAAAGGGGGATGGGAGCAAATTTGTAACCGTGTAAGACCGATTTCGTGCTAAAAGAGTCCGTGTTAAGCGAGGGCCAAGTGTATATATATATATGGCAGTTGTCGTGTGTTCGTCCCAGAGGTACCCTGGTTAGGAAAGCGGAAAATATGTATATAAACGTTAGTAAGTATTTGCAAAAAGATACAAATGAAGTTAATTTTAATTATGTTAGAGTTAATTTGTTCAAGTGGGTGAGTTGACAGCCTAAAGATTAGTGTCTGAAAATATTAGGGAGTTGTCCGAAGTGCTAGTCAGTCAACCTATGGCAGGGCGGGTTATGTTCTGGCAAAATAGCCCATCTTTTTTTGCCATGTTTTTTTATTTTTGTTCAATATTTGAGCCGAGACTGGCGATCGTACATATAAATTTTTTGTTGTTAGCCGACCTGACTAAGGGGTGGGGAAAACCAAAAAGTGATCATTTCTTTAAAAGCAAAATGTGATTAACTGAATCAAATGCCTTGCTAAAATCTGTGAAGATAACATCTGACTGAATTTTCAGCTTGAATCCGTACCTTATTATGGAAGTAAACTCGAGAAGATTTGTTGATGTAGACCGGTGCTTCATAAACCCGTGCTGTGATGGAGACACAAGAGAGCAAAACTGGTGCTGCAACTGAGAAGTTATAACCAATCATTGGAACAGAGACATAGAAAACCTATACAACCTTCTGAATCTGGTACAAGCCGAAGATAACCTCATGATAATAGGCGATTGCAATGCGAGAATTGGGGATCTGCAATTATGTGGGCATAGTCCGCATCTCGTACAGACGCGACTGGTAGAAAGAAGAGAAGCCAAAGACAAAGTTATAGATACGAATGGTCGTCGTCTGAGCGAACTTATAGAAATGTTTGGATTTACTGTGGTGAATGGGAGGACAGCCAGCGACGCATCCGGAGAATATACATTTCTGCGGGGGGGATCCCGATCCACAATAGACTTCTGTCTTGCAAAAGGGAATTGGTTGGAACTGATACAAGATGTCAAAGTGAATGAGATGATAAATCAGTCGGCCTGCACCAAGCAACTAAAACTCCTGCCCAAGCTAAGATGGTCGAATAAACTCATCTCTCGCTATAGACGTAATCTAGCCCGCAATCTTCAAGACGGAAATATACCAGCATGGAACACCCCAAATGAAGCAGTAGAATTCCTCACAAACTGCATTACAAACTCGGCAATCGGACCAAGAACAGAAAACAGTACCCAATACAATGAAATATGGTTCACCAGGCAATGTGAAGCAGCGCGACAGCTCTCCTTTAGAACCTTAAGAAAGGCAAGGATGGAGTACTCCCAAGAAGCTATGCGAATGTAACAACAAGCGACCGCAACATATAAGGCAATATGTAGCTGTGCAAAAAATCAGTACTTTTCAAACCTGGCAAAGTCACTAGAGCGCACAGAGAGACAGTAAGTCTTACTGGGAAGCCATAAGGAACCTAAATGGGAAAACTTTTATTAAAGCTATAGCAGTCGATGCACCAAAACTAGGGGAGTACTTTAGAAAGCTGTTGACACCAAGTGACGTTGGATACCCTCTGCATTACGCATCACCCTACATTGAAAATTAGCTGCTGGATGGAGCTGTTACTACGAGTATAGTACAGAACCTAAGGAGAGAAATGCACCTGGTCTCGACAGAATCCCTGCAGAATTTATTAAGTTTGCCACACCGCTGTTCCTGGAAATGCTTACAGAAGGAAACAACAAAATTCTAGAGACGAGGAGTGTTCCGGAGAGGTTTAAAAAAGCAATTATATTTCCAATATTTAAAAAGGGCGACCCGCAAATGGTTTGCAACTACAGAGGAATATCATTCCAGAATGTGATTGCAAAGGTTTTCTCTGCCGTGCTACTTGAGAGGCTAAACCGATGGGTGGATGAAACCGACCAGCTAACAGAGTTCCAAGCAGGTTTCCGAAAAGGATACTCCACGATCGACAATATACTCAGCGTCACCAGTATCTCCAGAAAGTATATTGAAAGCGGACGTAAGCTGTATGCATTTTTCGTTGACTTCAGTGCAGCATTCGATTCGATCGACCGAATGGCGCTAATGTTTAAACTGAGCAATTTCGACCAAACTTATTAATATACTTGAAAGCATGTATAATAGAAATGAAGCAGCCGTTTGGGATGGAGAAGTGTTATCCAACTGGTTTCCCACGGAGTCGGGTGTTAAGCAAGGATGCTTGTTAAGTCCACTTTTGTTCTCGATCTACCTCAATGATGTGTTGGAATATCTACCGGAAGGCATTCACATAAATGGATACGAGATAAAGTCCCTATTATATGCCGATGACATTGTGGTGTTTGCAGAGTCGCCAAAAAAAATGAAATATATGATAAATGCTCTGCAAGAATATTGTAAGACCTGGGGCCTCAAAATAAATACCACAAAGTCAAAGATTCTAGTTTTCAAAAAACACTGGAGAAGACTTGCTCTTGAAGAGAAATGGTACTTGGGAGAGACCGAGCTTGAAGTGGTGAAAACCTATAAATACCTGGGAGTGTGGATCTACCATAATGCGCAATTTAAATACAATTTGCAAGAAAAACTGAAAGACGCGAAGGTGGCGATAAACTGCACCTGGAAATCTCTCCTGAGCAGGAAAGATGTACCAACGAGCACCAAATACAAACTTTTCAGAGCAGCGGTGAGGTCCATTATGTGCTACGGCGCAGAAATCTGGGGGATTATGCAGTACGATGAAGTTGAGAACCTGCTCAGATACTTTCTGAAAAAGCTATTCCGACTGCCCAGAAACACTCCAAACAGAATGCTGTATCTGGAAACGGGATTGTCACCTCTCCACATATTTACCGCAGACATGCACTTCTCCTATATGCAGAAGGTTTTTCGCATGCCCGAAAATAGACTGCCTAATATATTGGCTGTTTCTGCTTAAAGGACGTCAGCAGTTCTTTCGGCAATGGGAACTTCTATCAGCCACTCACTGCGAAAGACTTAACCTCGAAGAAAGTTCAGAGTGGGAATCATGGGCTACAGAAATTCTTAAAAAGATGGATGCTTAATATAGATCGTCTTGTATGATCGATTCAGAGCGGAGCTCTCAGAGGCTAATATACAAAGAATTGAACTATTTCAACGATGCGTTTTCAGTGCAGCAAATTCGCACAATTTTTATGGCCAGAGGTGAATTGCTCAAACTCAACTTTGTCCCAAACATAGCAAGCAGCAACACAGCATGTTCTCTCAGGAAAACACTATCCATTTTATTGGAAACTTCCCAATCTTGAGGGAATACAGAATTCTACATTTTGGTAAGGCAAGACTATGTTCGAACTTGAACATGATATTCAACTCGGCCCACACGTAGTGTTAATCTCATTTTTAAATATGTAGCCTATGTCGCCATGTGTCATAAACATATCATATAATATTAATAGCCGCAGTGACGAGGATCAGCCCAGCCCAGCAGACACAGCACGGCAGCATGGGAACCACTTGAAAAGGGCAGCCGGTGCACTTAAAATGCATCGTGGAAGGCAATGTGTAGTCCTTCCACGAATGCATTTCTATATTTATACACGCGCAGCTATCTTACAAATACTGCCTTAGTTAAGATTAGAAATAAGGGATGAGAAATTCCAAATAAAAGGGACCTCGCTCAGACTGAGCAGGTTAGTACAATTGAAACCTGCAACAAGCGTGCTCGATTAAAGGTGTATAAGTTCATACATTTTTTGGTCCTTCGAGCCGGATCTACTTGAAGGACTGGTAGATCCGTGCAGTGTTAAGCGTTTTCCGTGGCTTAGGACAACGGGTTCGGTGGTTTTTAATTAAAAACTGTAAATTAATACAACAGGGTCTACTTGGTGACCTAATTAAAAACAATAATCAGACGCGAAACAAACAAGTCCATACATTTTTTGGTCCTTCGAGCCGGATGTTCGATTTTCGCGGAAAATTGTTGTAAGCGCTACACATTTTTTGGTTGATCGAAATCCGTGAAGTGGGTGCGAATATGGGTATATTCGACATAACCATGGCGCATATCAAGCCTTATGAGGAGGCAAGATTAAAGGTCAATATGAGTGACCGCGCCATGCAGGACGCCGGGCCATCAGAACGAAATGATGTGCAGCGGTACACGACGCCCACACATGCTACCGAAGCGGACAGCTTTGGCTCTGCAAACCCAATAGACGAATTGGCAAAACTATTGGATTCACTTGCAGGAAAACTAAGTCAAGCTATTGAAGAAGCTAGCAAAGGCTTCATGGAATTGCACACTGATGAAATACTTAAGCACAATTCCAAGATTGAAGTTATGCTTGGGGAGTTGGAAGAAACGCATAACAAGCTGAGGACTATGAATAATCTCAGCCATTTTGACAAGATTCTCGATCTGAGAATAGAGGCCATTACGATGATGGAAATGCTGGATGTCAGAAAGCAGCGTCTAAAAAAGTCAAGCGTGGTGAAGCCAGTATTGCCTCTACCAGCTGCACCGGCAATACAAATGCCTACATTTAATGGAAATCCCAAAGATTGGCCAACATTCCATGGATGGTTTAAACAGGCAGTCCACAAGAGAGCAGACTTCGGGGATGGCATCAAGATGTATTACCTGAACGCGGGTCTTAAAGGGGAAGCAAGAAAATCACTTACTTCCTACCTTATGTAAGAGAAATGAAGAAAGCTGGAACAGATTTCCAGAGCAGCTGAAAGTCAGAAAGCCACATCTGGAGCCAGCAGGTACTCCAGTTGGAGAGACGATTACAACTCCCAAGAAGCCAACTTTCCTGTTATTCAAAGGCACCCCGAGGCGGGTAAATAAAAAAGATAAGCTGGTAGAAGATGCTACTAGTAATGCCCAGGAGGCACCTTCAACAATTTTGGTTGAATCGAAGCCTGCCGACGAATCCATGTGTCCAGACACCGAATTCCAAAAACTGGATCAACAACTCCAAGAAGAAGAACATGCCGAGCAGCTCAAAAGGCAAGTAATGGAGGTGGGTCACACTCAGCAGGAAAGCGGACCCACCATGGAGAAGAAGGACAAGGATGTCTTTCAATCCCGTGAAGAGCTGGCGGTCAACTATGGGCAACAGGAACACGTCGACAAGGATGTCTTTCAGGCCCCTGAAAATGTTGGATTTCAGGCCCGTGAACAGCTGGCGGTAAATTATGGGCTACAAGTGGAGCACGCCGACAAGGACGAAGAAAGCAGCCAAAGAGAAGTGGGAGCTCAACATGATGAGACTCACATAATACCCAAAGCGACTACAAAAAAACCCAACCCATCCAAACCCAAGAAGAATCATTTGAAGCAAGCAAGCAGTCCTCTTAAACTGGAGTCGCCTGCTAATATGGAGTCGTTTGGTAAGGCGGGAGATTCTCAATTGGACTTGCAATTGGAAGATCAAATCGCCAACAATATCCTGGCTGACGACAAAAAGGCACTGCCTAATATCACGCTGGAGGGTACAAGACAGAACGCCTGGACTACAAGCTCGAGCATCGAGCAACTCAATGAGAAGAAGATGCAAAATGAACGTGTCAAGCCCATTGGGGCCTTTAGGGCCGTTTATTTCCCAAACTTCTTTCCTATTTTGCAGGCAAGGAACTCTATCCGCACGAGCAAAGAGGCAGACGAAGTCAGATCACTTAAACCAACACCAACTGGGTCCGCTTTGGACAAGACAAAGGAACTGCAGCGCCTATTTAGACATTTAATTAGAGTCTATGGTTCTTACGGAAGAGTAAGACACAAACTGGATGAGTGGCTGTCGCATTTTAGGCCCCCCGAGAATGTTCGAACTTGAACATGATATTCAACTCGGCCCACACGTAGTGTTAATCTCATTTTTAAATATGTAGCCTATGTCGCCATGTGTCATAAACATATCATATAATATTAATAGCCGCAGTGACGAGGATCAGCCCAGCCCAGCAGACACAGCACTTGAAAAGGATCAACCATGGGAACCACTTGAAAAGGGCAGCCGGTGCACTTAAAATGCATCGTGGAAGGCAATGTGTAGTCCTTCCACGAATGCATTTCTATATTTATACACGCGCAGCTATCTTACAAATACTGCCTTAGTTAAGATTAGAAATAAGGGATGAGAAATTCCAAATAAAAGGGACCTCGCTCAGACTGAGCAGGTTAGTACAATTGAAACCTGCAACAAGCGTGCTCGATTAAAGGTGTATAAGTTCATACAACTACATCTGCACGAAGTTCACCAGCTATTAAATGGATCAAATTGGACGATCCTATATAACTTTATAAGTCAGGCAACTAAATAAGGGGACTTTTAAAAGAGAGTAACACGGCCAACCGAATCTCGCGCTATGCAGTTGAACGATCGGGAATTGTATTAGACTGAATAGCGAAGAATTTGGAAGGCAGTGATCGACTGACGGTTTCAAACCATGTCGATTTATTCATTTTAGTATTTTATATACAAAAAAACTTCTTGTTTAGATATAAATTTAGAATCTAAGCTATCATCTATGTATATCTGTTTAATAAATTTGAATAAAGAAGAACACTACTACTACTACTACTACTACTTATAACCAATTCAAAAAGTTTGGGTATGGCACAAAGTGTTGCTATCCCACAATAATTCTGAATATCTGTTCTACTTCCTTTTTTATGAAGTGGTAAAATGAAGGAATCCTTCCTTCCTTCCTATCTGGAAAAAAACTGTGATGTAGAGATAATTCAAAAATTTTAGAAAGAGGCTTGCATAAAGCATTTGCACAATTCTTGAGAACACACACACCAGAACAGAAGGACAGTGCTTTCATTAACAACTGGCATGAAAATGCTTTCCGAGTGCGGAATAGAGTAAGGGTAAAGAGTTGAAGTTTTAACTCATGAGTAAAACTTACAAACAAATAAGTTGGAAATGTTTAATCGGTTCTTTTCGGTATTACGGTTTCGGTTTGATTCCTTGATTAAAAACCCATTGCATTTTTATTTATATATATATATTTTTGTTCGTTTTTATTTACACATAATCGTAGAAATAGTAAAAGTACAAAAAAGTAGACAAAATATATCGTTCGTTATGTTTGTTTGTTTGTTTTTTTTTGTGAGGTTATAAACTAAGCGATACAAGTAAACAAATACATAAAAAAAATACCCAAAGTTTCTGTCGTTTACAACGATTCGGTTTAAGAATGGCGCCTGTTTTGAGAACTCAATACCGTTTTGTGGATGGATTCCACTAAAAATAATTCATCGTATTATGGCGGCTTTCGTCACTACGCGAAGACGATGTTATACATATATACAATACGTGAAAAGAAATGTTGATAAAAAAATACAAGGCAGGGGAGGAATGAATTATATGAAAATACATGGTACAAAAATATATGGCCAGGGGCTAGAGACTCGTAAGAAAATTAGAGGATGATACCTCTCTAGTTGAAGGATACAAGGAGTCGAAATCAACCTGGTTTCGCAACTTCTGAGTTTATAATCTTACAAGTCCAAGTCCAAAATCTTTAAAGTCTCGTGTCTTCAATTTGAAAGTCAGGGGGAAAGGGGAATTTGGGGGCCGGCGGGCAGTGATTAAAAAATGCCGAACTAAATACGACTTTTACATTAACAGTAGAATCACAGATTATGAATTTAACAAAAAAAAAATGATTACTTGAATCTTTTCAAAAAAAAAAAACATGAGACCGAGCGAGACAGAGTTATACACTGGTGAGTCTCTCCCTCTCTCTCTCTCTGTGTGTAAAAACATTTGTTCACTTATATTCGAATTGATGCATTTTACAATAGAGATTACTAAAACAATATGGTTTAAAAAACGGGAGTAGTCCAGCTCCTTACACTCTCTTGGGCTTGCTGACAATCGTATAGTTCAGACCATTGTAGCTGCGATGATCCAAGGCTGGTACCGGCGCTGAGGAGGAGGAGGAGGTTTCGTTGTTGGAGATTCCATTATTGTTGTTGCTATTGGATTTGCGTAGCACACCATAACCCAAATGGCTGTCATCGGCCTTGCGAAAGCTTTCTGTATCGGGACTAGCTATCAATTCATATTCATTCGGAGGCGGTGGACTGCAGCGACGATTCAGTGGCAAGGTGACATTCACTATGGTTTTATAACCGCTGGAGGTTTTGTTGTTGGGCGAGAGGAAGTCCAAGCGATCATAGTTGGACTCTGGACACATCAGTACACCCACCACACTTGGTGGTGGTGGCGGTGGTCCTACTCCTCCTCCCGCATTGCCCTCCCCTATGTCAATGTCTATGATTTTGGGTGTACCCCCGCCAGTGGGTGTTAGATCTTTGCGCTTCTCACGCTGCTGTTGGCGCACAAAGTCCCCGCTATCGCAGAGTATCGTGGGGATGCGCTCACAGTGTCGCACATCGCCCACACCGCGCGTCTTCCAGGCCTCGGTTATGTTCTCAATGCACTCATAGTCTCGCTCCAGCAGCGGCTTGATGACACTCTCGTTGCGCAGCGGCAAATCGGGTGGACTGGCACGTAATGAATCCGGCGAGCCGGGCTTGAGTATAACCGCCGAGCCGCTGGCATCGGCGGGTGAGGTTATGGCAACAGGTTCATATTTCACAATATTCTTGTATTTACTATCACAATGGGTTGGCGACGTCACCGGCGTGGGCAGTTTCCGGGGCGGCTTGTTGGGAATGTGTTTGACGACCACCGCCGAATTGGCGGCGCTGCTACTGTTGTTGGAGGAAAAGTTGTTCAGCGAGTCATTGGAGCTGATAAAGCCACGCAATGATATGCAACTCTGGGTGGAGTTTATCTCGAATTCGCCCGCATGCGGATTACTGGATGGTGAGGGCGGCAACGGACTCCGCGAGCCGGGTTCCATGCCAGCAGCAGCACTAAACTGATTCTCACCGCATTCAATGCTGCTCAAACTGTCGCCACTGATGAGTTTCTTCATTGATTTCATTTTGGCTGACATGCAGCGGAATACCTCCTGGGGATTGGTATGATCCAGTGTGAAAACGCCCTCACCGGTGGTACACTTACGTCCCGCCTCGAAGGTGAATTTACCATCACGATAGCCGTATTTGCGTATAAAACGATATGGCCACATGGCTATGGTCACATTCAAATCCTCCGATTTGAGTTGCAATTCCGTGGGAGTCATTTGCAGCATATAAGTTTTGGGCTCAATGTTGCAACGAATGGAGGCCTCGGATGGTATCAGTGTGATAATGAAGAGGCCATCCTATAAAAGAGAGAAAGAGAGAGAGTTAGAGTGGGTAAAGTAAGAGATATATTTCAATTTGACAACAAATCAGTTTTTGGCCTTTTAGCAACTCTTCAAATGCTTCCAAAGCTTTAAACTTTACCATAAATTCAAGCCTATGCACTTAGAAGAAAAAAACATCCTCGAATAGTTCCTATGCTTGTTTCCAATGCTCCAAAGCTCTTACTCCAGCCGATCTAACGAAGGAACCTTCAAAACATCCAGCAAGCCTTTCACTATAGCTCACATATTTCTCATATTCCAACTTTAGTTGACACAAACAGTATCCCATTTTCAGTAAGAAAAGCTGCTACACGCAAAAATCTAAATTGTCGTTAAGTGTTTCTCCAAAGAATCAACATTAGTCATGGAGTTGGATACCACCAAGAAACATTCAAAGCGTAATCCTAAAAAACTACAACCATATCCGTTCATATCCGTTCCGCGTGACCATTTCGAGAGTCTGTCGCGTGAGCTGGTTGAGAAACCACGTTCAAGACCCATGTCTACTTTAGCGGATATGATGGGTCCCGAACCAAAGATGCCACACAAATCATTATTCCAGCGACCTAGCACTGCCGAGCTTCTTCTGCCTGTGTTGCGTGACAACACTCGACCCACAATGATTGTGGTGATCGGTGATGTGCAGTTCTTTTGCCATGGCATTGTTTTGAGTTTGATCTCGAACTTCTTTCAAGCTCAGAAAGAACGCTCGCATGTGTTGCATTTACCCACTGCAGCGATGTCGCCAAAGGCATTTGTGGCCGCATATCGTTGGGCTTTGGAACCATGCTCTTGCATTAACTACGATTATCTGGTGGGTGTATATGAAGCTGCAAAATTTCTGGGCTGTGATCTGTTGGTGAATGATTGCTGGACGCTGCTCAATGAGGAGGCGAAAGATGCTGGGAAAGCATTGTTAATGTATCTGCATACGATTTCGAAGTGTCCGGATTTCGAGAGGAGTCTGTTTTCTCGGGTGGGTCGAGTGTTTTTGACATTTGTGGCCAGTTTGGAGTTTTTGCGTTTGGAAATGAAGAATGTGAAGCTGTTGTTTCATAATGGCATGGCGGCGGTTAATTCGGAAATGGAGGTAGGTGCTTAGCAAAAGCGGCTCACGTTTTCTGACAACTCCCCTTTTTGTTCTTAGGTGTTCTTTGCAGGAGTCCTTTGGTTGAACTATCAATGGCCGGAACGGAAGCCCTTTATAATGGATATTATGGAAGGCGTACGCTTTGATCTGTTGCCCTTTATGTTCTTGATTACCCTAAGTCAACGCCGTGATGGGCCACCCGCTATGCGTTATCTGGTTACAACAAACGAAATAAACAGACTTATCCACTCGGGTCTTAGTCGCATGTGAGTAAAGCCTTTCATAGAAACCAAGCTTGCATCACTTTGATGGTCCGCTTTCTCCATCTCTTCCAGCGGCAATGCGGCTAACAAATTTCAGGGACGTTATGGAGATGTTTCACGTGCCTGGATCGTTGATCCCAACTGCTCCTATCACCATTCCATGTACTGCCGCAAGACGCTGTATATTACGTACGGTATGTTTATGCGCTATATGCAATATCTACAAAAAGCTGGACCATCCCACTGGTCATGTATGGTGGACTATGATGATCCGGCCGTAAGCTGCTGTTGAGCAAGAGATTTATGTAGTTGTTAAACCTACTTACAAATGAACTGCAATATAAATCGTTATCCTCCTCAATGGCACCACCATTTCCGGCTCCATGTCCGCCGCTATTGTCGCAAAACGCCACCGTCTGTAGGGCGGTAATCCAATCCTTGAGCTCCTCATCACTCTGTGTGTTGAGGGTGAGGGTACCATTGCGTTTGACAATGTGTATTAGATTAGCTGGCGGTGGTTCTTGGGTAATTTTTACACAATTCTCGAGTGTAAAGATTTTTGGATTCTTATCGTCCTTATTCTCGCAAATCTCCAGGCGGGCAATACCATGGCGACTGGCCTTAAAGAGTAGGCAATATCGACTGCATGATTTCTGTGGAAAAGAGGAGAGAAAAAACCAAAGATTAGAGGGAACAGGAATCGAAAATTTTTTTTTTTTACATTTATTCTAATTTTCAGAATTTAGAAAAGAAAAAAAACCGTTTGGAATATAATGTTAGAAGAGATTGTTTTAAACTATATTAATTGATCTTCACGAAATGTTTACAGTATACTCATGTTGATCAGGGAAGAGTCATAGGCACGGTTGCCACTTGGCAAAATTAGCCTACACCAAAAACAATTCAAAAAAGAGCCAAAAAAATTGAATTCCCTTTTTAATATTATATAATAAAAAATATCTCTATCACAAAATCGTTAAATTATATGTACATCCATTTAATTTCTTCAGTATTTTTAACCGTAGAAATAAACCCTTAAAATATTTCATATATTACTTAATTTCTATGGCAATAAGGCGTAACAGCATGACTCGAGTTATGTTAAATTTGAGATTCTAATACCAATGGTTTTAATTCTATATTGTGTCCAAATTTCACACTAATCGGATGAGTGGATACAAAGATAAAACGGTAAGACTAAACAACATAAGTCTTGAGAAGTCTGAATGAATAAAACAACAACTTGATCTTATCAAAAAGACTCATATCAGTATACTTGAAGAAAAAACTCTTCCAATCTGTAAAAATTTTTGTAAAAGCTGTGAAATCGGCACTTAAAGGTAATAAAACTGTTTCCTAAAAAAAACGAAAAACACACTTTTGCTTTTATTCCTTATTGCCACAGATTTCTTTACATTTTAAAAACTAAAACGTCAATATTTGTATTGTTTACATACAAAAATCCCACTCTAAGGGCCGTTTTCTCATGTTGGTGTTTTTGCAAATCTAGGTGGACTTGCTGCATTTGCTTTGCTCATGTTCAATGCTATCCATCTAGTTGAATTTCGTAGCAATCTACTTCATCCTCATTGATTTCAAAACCATCTACATGCTAATGCAAATTAAGTGTTTTAATGTATCCGCGCATATGGTCACACTGAAAAATAATTGAAAACAAAAAACAACTGGTGCTAAAAATAGATAAGTCTGAATTGTTATTAAGTAAACCAAAAATGGAAAATATTGGATGTGCCTTTAATATACAAAAACACCTGCAGACATTGCTGAAATTACAGATGCACATTCTGATTCCCCTAGTTCATTGCTTAAGCTAAGTTTACACATCCAAATAATTTGTCTAAATTTTGATAAAAATAGCCATGATTAAAGATTTTACAGAATTAAAAACTTAAACTGTGGTTCCATACGCAAATAATTTGATCAAATATGGCCGGAAAGTTACACAATTTGGCGTATATAGCCCAATTTTCATGAAAATTTTTCCAAATTATTTGCCTGTGTGAACATAGCTTTCGACCTACTGCTTAATCTCCCATCATAGTAACAAGTCGTTCCAAAACAAAATCTTCTCCTTCTCTGTAAAATTCATGCTTTAATTTTTAAAATTGGCGCGCAATAAAAAAAACAATTATCAGCCGAGTGCAGAGGTGCTGCCAACCTAGTATTATACCATTCCAGCCCTCCCGGTGTGACCGTGGCGTATATGCCCGAATTTATAATCAACCTAAATGAGACAACCAATTGCACATAAACCACCTAGTTGCAAAATCTAAATGAATTTCGTTTTGAGCAAAAACATGAACATGAGAAAACGGCCCTTAGTGTGAACTCGTGCAGGGCTCTAATACTCATGTTGATCAGGGAATAGTCATAGGCTATGCATGTCTGTGAACTGGTTCGAAAGCCGTTAAAAATGGTTCAAAAGTGGTTTAGAGTAGACTTGGCGATAAATTTGGCAGAAAGGTACCATGACCATTGAAAAAATTGTTTTTAAGGATGGATTCTCCAAGTGCAAATATGCAATCAAAAGTATTTCTTGATTTGAACGATGACCAAGTTACCTGAATAGATTCCCTGGAGGACTCTATAAATACATTTATTTGTGCTGCACGTACTCTAAATTTAGTAGTTAACGAGTTTTTTAAGAAAGTTCAGTTTGACATTAGTATAGGTAGAGTTTGAACATTTAAAAAAATACCGTACTCAGACTATATGAAATCCATTGCATATAGAAAAATTAAAAAAAAACCATTGCTAGACTGTGTGACGCGATGGAACTCAACCTACAAAATGTGCGAACGTTTACCAGCTCTTAAAGATTTTTGCATTCAGAGTTTTTTAAGAGATGTAATTTGCTACTGCCAATTTATTAAACTTCTTTAAATCTACCGGGTTCACAATTACTAACAAGTGATTTTTATTACGCTTGCTTTTCATGTCGATCAATTGTTCTAAAATCTTCAGCAAAACATTGTTTATTACTATCTAAGTGCCTCGATTAACGTTCTTCTATTATGAGCTCAGTACCAATATTGGCTGCAGTGTTCTTAGACCGAAACAATTTTCAAAGCATCACACTACAGACATGCTGACGCTCCAAAAAGAAATTCTTATGAGAATTTTCTAAATTCAACTTTAAATGACTGAACGTTTGATTGCGAAGAAGAGAAGTTTATGAGAGCAATAAGCAAATATCAAATATAAAATCTGTATCCTGTTCCGAGTCGGTTTTCGTGTAAATTGAACAATGATATATGGAAGTTGACAATCATATCTATGGTTACTAGACCCAGTTTGAGAAAAATCGGAGTTGCTCAAGCAGTTGAAACCGAATGCTCAATCCCAAGTGAAATCAAAACGTCTTAAAATTAGACGACCTGATCTAGTAACTAAAGATATTCTTCGCAACTTCTATATCGATTTGAAAATTTGATATAAGAAAAACAACGTTTACACGGAAACCGACTCGGAATTCGGAACAGGACATTCCTTTGAAAATTTTCCAAGAGAACATACATCGACAAATGTTTTAAAAATTATTGCCTTAACTATTCTTGCTGTTCCAGTAACTCAGGTATCAGTTGAACGATCCTTTTCAACACTTAAGTTCGATCTTTCTAATATAAGAGCTGGTATAGATAAACTGCTTCTAGAACATATAATGGTTATTAACTTAAACTAAGCAGTTCTCAAAAGTTGTAAATGTCAGCTTTTTAAAATGATAATGAAAACTAGATTAATGAAATAAAGAATAAAATTTAAAAAAATAAGTATCAATAAGTCGCAACTATTCGTTTATGTTTAAGCGAACCGAGGTTCGAACCAAAACCTTGGGTTCAGTGCTTCCCCAGGACCGAGCCTACTGCCAAAATTTGAGAGGTTTGCAGCTCTTGGAAGTCATTCATGTTATAAACATAAAATATGGTGTATGGACTTGAAATTTTTGGAGTTTAATACTGGTTCTGAAAAAGTTTGAATGAGATCAAATGAAAAAACTGTTTTCAGACAGTTCAATCTGGAATATAAAGTATCTGGGTGTTGCCGTTTATACAGCTGGTTTGTTTTATAAACTAGGAATGTATATGGATTTTAGCAAAGTGCTTATAATTTAATAATCAACACAAATCAACAAAGAATTTGGAAAACAGAGTATTCCATAGCAATGGTTTGTCTGTACAGTACTGTTTCAAGTGCCCCCCCGGTTCTCTCATCAGTAGACTTTATTGCTGTCACACTCCAATTCGTTTGGCATGTTACTTTTATATCGACTGTTGACGGAATAAGCATTTGGGAACTACGTGGAACGCCTCAACGAGAGACCACTGGCTGCTTTTGTGCTCCGTTATCAGTTAATCCGAAAGCTAAATGTTCCAAATGTAATTAACTAGGAACTGTAGACATTGTCAAAGTGTTCGTTTGGAAAGTCAACATAACTCAAAAGCGTCAATTCCACCAACAATTAGCATAATACTGCGGTTTATTAAGAAAGGTAGCTTCATTAAGTAAATTCTACCAAATTACGAATGGAAACGGACATCAGGATCTCAATTCAAACCTTGAGTTGCAAATAGAAAATGACAAACATTTTTTTAAATCTCGAATTGCAGGCTTTGGCAAAATTGAATAGTTTTCAGCTATAGACCTTACAAAATAGCTAGCTGTGGTGGGGAAAATAGCTAAATTGGCATTATTGCTTCTGTGCCAAGCGATTTTCGGTCGCACACACTGCACTTGTTGAATTTATTGTTGTAACCAAGGCTGCAAACTGGTCCCGGTTCGGTTCGGTTTTGGGGCTTTCAAACAAGCCCGCACCGGACCCAATGTAAACAAAACAAGGTTCGGTTCAAACCAACATTCAAGTCATTTTCATTAGAACTTTAATAACTTTCTTAATATTATGATCGGAAAACATAATTTTATTGTAAAGAATCGGTTGAAATAATAGTTACAGAGTTTTTACATGAGTTTTCGACATGGAAATAAAACATATGTCAAGTTGGAAAAGGGGAAAGCAAATCTCGTGATGTCAACTCAAAATAATAATGAATTCTTCTCAAATTTTATGAGAACAAATATTTTAAATGTTCTTGACTGTCAACACTGTTTTTGACCACTTTTGGTCTCATCTTGAGTACAATGTTTCTAAATTTTTGACTCTGTGTACGTGGAAAGTGAGGCTACCTTTCAAAATTTAAAGACCTTGCTCTTTTGAAAGCCGTTTTAGTGGGCCTATGAATGATAACAATAGGGATTGTGGTCCATTCGACTTCTCCTGATCAAAAGAATTGGCTGAATTTTGACCAACTATGTAACATTCTATGAAACCAGATTCGAACCAAAAACTTAGGTTCAACGAGTACAATAACCGGTCCCGCCCCGGACCGAACCTTTAC
>JBAMBO010002901.1:0-76662 GCA_037044535.1 Lordiphosa magnipectinata
CACATTATGTGCAGGATGTGATTTGAGCAGCAGTGTTTTCTGAACCTAGGGTCTCCGACCTTAAAAAATCACAGGTTCGAATCCCTTACTATTTCTAGTACGTTTGCAGACCTGATTTGTTTAAATGGATGTTCTCCTGAACAGGAGACTTTATTTCCGTCTGTGTGTCCAAAACAAGGGTATACACCACGCTTCTATGTTAAGCTTTGCCTACTTCTATAAGGGTAAACCTACGACAACAAGAAATGTTTGAAAAAGGATTCGTTGCCAGCAGCACGTAGGCAGCCTTGAAACTAGTGGTGGTGGTGGTGGTGGTGTTGCTACTGCAGCAGCTAGTCGAATGGAAACACACACAACGCAATTAAATTTTATGTCATTTTATATCCCCTGCCCGCTCTGCTCTACTCCGTCGTCGCCATTGTGTGGCGACGTGCCAAAAACGGCATACAAAATGTCAGAGTAGAGCAAGAGCAAGCAGAGCAATAACCGGAGCCACAACGACTGCTCTTGCTCTGTGGGGTAATGCAGCAGCATCCATATGAATGAAAATCTCTGCATGGAACGTTGCTAAACCGGCGTAAGCGTCGAGGCGCAACACGTAGACCAAAAGCGGAATCAATTTAAATGGCGTTGCGGAAATCTGAAAAAAAAACCTTGAAAACCTAGATAGATAGAAAAACGAAAAAAGGGGGAAACAAATTCAAAAACAGTTGGTTATACCCGACTGCAATTTACCCTGTAACTGGAAAAGCTTTAAGTGAGTGGGTAAAGTAGTGCCCATAGCATCTGCGACCCTACATACATATGTACGACATACATTCATTCATTATCCGTCTGCTACTGCTATAAACTATATTAGGGGTGCCCAGAATGAGCTTACGGCCGTGTGGAGCAACAACCAGCACAAGAAATATAAAGAGAAACCCTATTTTTGTTTGTGTGTGTGTGTGTGTGTGTGCGCGCGAATGCTTTTAAAAGCGTTCGATCACTGCGAGGAAGGCCAATCGCTAACCTACGCTCAGTACGCATGAACAACATTCTTGTTGCTTTCGAGTTTGCCAGAGACATAGCAGAGAGAGAAGAGAGGCACATATGAAGTGAGCATACACTTTCGCAGTTATAGAGTACTTTACAGTCGGACTTAACCGAGAGCTTAGGTGATGCTGTCTTCCAAGCTCATACTACCCTTTGCAATCTTATGTACAGGGTATAAAAAGACGCGAATTCTAAAGCGGGCAAGGCTGCGGCTTCGACTTTTAATTCTCTCAAAGCTTCGAAAATTACAAGACGCACACGCACTCACACATATACACACACGTGCCTCAGTCGAAATCCACAGCAATAACAGAATTTTGATTAGCCGGCACTTAAATAGAGACAATGTATAAACATACATACACATACATATGTACACAGGCTGCTGTATTTGAACAATTCACAATTAACATTTATAATTTTTTTTATAAATTACGCATTTTTATTAAGGCAATGCACAGATTTGTGTGACTTTTGGTCGTGTGCCAAGTGTAAGCGGGAGCGGGTTAAGGCGTGACTTTGCACTTACATATGTATGTACATATGTACAACAGCAACAGGTGCCTTAAAAGTTTAACTTTTTGGATGCTTTTGTAACATTTACATGCTAAACTTGTTGTTTTTGACGGTGGGTAGGGGAGCCTGGCGCTTGGCTCTGTTACGTGACTCTTTGACAGTCGCCCGATGCTCCCATTGTGTGTGTGTGTGTGTTGTACTTGCACACGTCGTCCACACGACAACAATGCACGTTTATGCCGCAGCTGTTTTCGTAATAACTTAAAAAAAAAGGTATGCGGTTCCGGTTTGATTTCCTGCTTTTTTGAACCGGAACCGAAATATCTTACAGTTTGATTCCCAGTAGGTAATTCATGATCCAAATTCATGGCATAAACGTTGCACATGACACAGGTTCAGAGAGTGCAACGAACGGTAAAGTAGCGCGCTGCTGGGGGCCGGGGATGTTGCTGCACTTTGTAAGGGCATGACATGTACGCATACATATGTACATATGTAGGTGTGTGGGTGTGGACCATAAGGAAACAGACTTTTGCATTGATCTTGATTTTCATTAAAATTTTATTGTACACATGGCGTTTTGTTTTGGATTAAGGCATACATACATACTTACAAATGTATGCATATGCGTGTAACATGTGTGTGGTTTGTGTATATGTAAGTGCGTAAACAGGCGGTTTTGGTGAGGGCAATGAAGTAGAACAGCCACGGAATTCGAAACAGCGGCCTCTGCGCGTGTCTCTCTGTGTGTGCGTAGGCTCAGTTTGTCGCACGACCTAAATACAATTTGTTTTATATTTTGTTATTATTTTTCGTTTACTTTATCAATAGAAAATTGGTCTTCCCTTTAAGTGTGTATGAGTGTGTTTGCATTAACAATTGGTTTGACAAGCACTGCTGTCAGTTTGGCTTAGCTGTTGTTTTTGGTGGCTGCTGCTTCTTTAACCGGCTTACATGGCGGCTGTCTCTCTGCATGTGTGTATGTATGTATTGTATGCTTCTGGCAAAGTCTGCTAAACTCTGCCCCTGCCGCACACACACCCTTCTCTTTCCGAAACTCTCTCTCACACACACACACACACACACACACACACGACGAGACTTGGCTGTTGTTTTCGTTTCTTCGACGGCGCAACGGCCATAGTCAAAACGTATTCGAACGTCCCAGCGAGCGGTTGTGTTCAAAAAATTAAACTCCCTCAAAAAAGAAGTCGACAAAGAGGAAGAGAGAGAAAAATAAAGTGTACAACGCAAAAGAATTTAAATAAAAACAATTTTTTAGTGAGTTTTTTCAAATGAAACCGGTTGCTAAATGAAACTGTTTGCTACAACAACAACAATAACATCAACAACAACAAAGCAACGTTGCACATTTTCTGTAACATCCAGTGCATTTTAAACTGTCGTTAAACCAAACAAACTAAGAAAAATCCAACAAAATGGCCTTTTCCATTATAAGCCGCGGTTTTTTGCGCACTTCAAGAGAAATTCTGGAACGCAATATGGCCGCTACGGTGGGTGCACTGCAGCAGCAACAACAACAACTGTCCACCTCCCCGCCCTCGCCCACACACTGCGACAACAATGTAAGTGTGTGTGTGTAAAGTGAAGTTAATTTAATTTAATTTCCAAAAAAAAAATTGTTAAATTTATTTCATTTTATTTGTTTTGGGGAGGAGACAGCCAAATTAAGGCCAGTTAGCTTTAAACTGTAGATTAAGATTTAAACAGTGAGTTAAAAACTGTAACTAAAGCAGAAACTCTAATTAGCAATGCTTACAAAACTGTAAAGTAAGCAAAAACTCTAACTGGCAGTGTGTGACAAACTGTAGTGTAAGCCAAGTTGTTTTTTAAGTAAGTGTTTGTGTTCTTGTGTTAAAACAAACGGAGAAATTAGCAACAACAAAACTTCTTAAACTTAAGACGGAACGAGCTGCTACGTGCCCGCTGACTGCTTAAGAGCACTGCTTAAGCAAGGAATGCAAAACTGTAGTCTTTGGTTCTGCCAGTAAATGCTTAACTGTAGATTCAAATAGCTGTTGGTTGTAGGGGCAAGCTAAACCACTTCAACTATTTCCTAGTTGTAAGAATGTCAAATTTCTTTAACACAAAATCAAAAACTTTGCTTCGAAGAGGGTTTTTAGCTTGAGCTAAGTTCATACAGGCAAATAACTTTGCTCAAATTTAGATGAAATTTTGGTCAGTTTGGCTTAAAAACTGTTTACAGCGCTTAATAAATAAGTTTATAGCATATTAGATTAAAGCTAAGTTCACACTGACAAACAATTTGACAAATTTTTAGAAAATTTGTCTAAATTGGCCATATTTGATCAAATTATGCGTGAATGGAACCATAGTTTATGTTTTTAGAACTGCAAAATCTGCAATCATGGCCTTTTAAGTCAAATTTTCATCAAAATTTGCTAAAAACTTAGCTTAAGCTGTGAAAATTGATTTCGTAGTGAATCACAAACTGTAGTGAGAGTGTTAGACAAAGCAGTGTGGCCACTAAACTGTAATCGTAAGCTAGCAGAGAGTAAATTCAAACTATAAAGCAGCGTTAGTCAACGAGAGCGAGGCCAAAAAGTGGGTGAAAAAAAAGTGCCGTGAAATTGCTTTTTGCTCTCTTCTCCTCAGCTTCGGCATGCGTTCGGCTCGTATACGTGTAAATAGCGAATTGTTTTCGCCCCCCAGGGCGTTCTTGTGACCATCGCTGCCATAGAGGCCTTTGGCAGTATACACTGCTGGTCAATAGGTTAGACGCACCCTTACCTATGTTGAAAAATACTTTATAAGAAATAATAATATAAGAAATAATTGAATTATTCAATAATAATTAATGTTCTTCCTGGTTTATTATCAAAAGGATTATACAAATTCAACAAAACTATGTTTTTCAAAATTTTTCTTAAAGATACTTAAAATAAGGCTCTATTTTGTTGATCAATAGAATTAGACGCACTTAACAAAATCCATGTTTTGTCTACGAAAAGTAATTCTCAACATTTAAATAAGTTTAAAAATTTAGATTAGATTCTTGGTAGAACAGTACAGGGTATTTATGTAGTTCAACGAAATATCGCTCCCAGCTAGTTTAATTGGTAAACTAAGACAACGTTATCGCTTCCCATACCAAAACTCCGCTCTCACGGCTTAAATAATTTTTGTTCTCCTGAAAAAAGTTTTGGTATTCATCAGGGCCGTCTAAATTAAAACGTTTTTCATCAGTAAAGACGACCAATGGCCAATTGTGCCAAACTATTTAACACAATAACGTTTTCATATGACACGCCCCTGAGAAAAATAACAGAAAATATCACAAAGAACAAAACTAAAAGATTCAGGACCTCTGCCTTTCACAAATCTATAAATGTCTGCTCTACATTAGATATAAAGCCGTGTGTAAACAAAATTCTGTCTAAAGGACCACCCCCCCTGGCACTTTAAAGAAGAATCGATCTATTGATTGACGCACCTTAGATCCTTTATTAAATCTAATACAGGCAAAGACATCTTCTTAAGAGAATTCAACGAAACAAAACACAAATTAAGTAACCATACATTTATATACACCGACGGATCTTTAAACAAAGAAGTAACAGGATATGCAATAACCACTGAGAAGGAAGTTCTTAAGCTCGTGACTTTGCCCAGCTATTCATCTGTGTATACTGCAGAGATAATAGCTTTACGAGAAGTAGTACAAATAGCAATTAAAAAAAAACGGAAAATATGTATATGCTCCGATTCATTATCAGCTGTCGATGCTATTCAGAACATAAACAATTGGCCTTTTATCCAGCAACCATAAGAACTCTTTTAATTAGGTACTTCCCAAAAATTACAATCCTTTGGATACCCAGTCATGTTGGAATATTAGGCAATGAATATGCTGACGAAACAGCGAAAAGAGCAACAACATCACCTCTAATCACATCCTCAAACATTAATAGATACATAAAACACTCCTTTTCAAATATTAACATGAACCTAATACAGCACACTTCACTCTGGAAACCAGTCCTTAAATCCGAGCAAAAACAATTTCGACCACTAACTCAGGCAGACAGAAATTAGTCGCCTACCAAGAAAAGAACTGGTAAAACTTATCAGACTACGACTTGGACATACAAGACTTACCCATGAATATCGGCTCTTACATAACAATAGTAACAACTGCCACCTCTGCAACACAAATGAACCTCTCACAATAGATCACGTCCTAAACGAGTGCATTTCACTGCAAAGCCAAAGGAACAGCTTCTCCAACCGAAACCTAACCTCCTTCCTTACAGATCCATCTCCAAAAAACCTTCTAGATATAATGAAATTCCTTAAATCATTTAATATAATTCACTTGCTCTAATTAGAATTTCTTTCAATTCTATATACACCCAGCGCCACAAAAAAAGCCGCAGTCTAAATATTTACATACTTGTATGTTTTCTTGCTTGGGGTTTCTATAAATGTTTTCCGAATTGCCCAATTATTTTTTTTTACTGATTAATGGAATATTTTTAAATAAAAGTGCATAACAATTTTTATTTTATGAATGTTAGTTTTTTAGAAAAAGGTTTTTTCCAGACCCATATTAATTTTGGTGACTTTTCGTAATTATGACAACTTTAAGAAAAAAAAATTATAATAATTATAATAGTGCATATACTCAACAAATAATGATTTTTTTCCAAAAGTATACTTAATTTGCTATAATCTAATATATATTTTGTATCAAATTAATGTTAATTTTTTTTTTTTAATTTAAATTAGTACTTTGTTGTACCCCATTTTGCTTAAATTACACATTTTACCCTATTGGGCATCGAATTGTACAAAGCGCTTAGATATTCCTCAGTGATATCCTCGAACCATACTTTTTGTATCACATTCTTCAATTCTACCATGGTTTTTGGCTTCCTTTTTTTTATTTTCGCAGCCATAAGGGCCCAGACATTCTCTATTGTGTTGAGGTCAGGGCTGTTTCCGGGCCAATTTAGGGACAATTAGGGCCAAGGAAAAAAAAAATTTGACTGATTCCGAATGGTCACAAGTCCTATTCTCGGATGAGTCCAAATTCAATCTCATTGGACCCGATGGCTCTTGCAAGGTGCGCCGTAGAAAGGGCGAACGATATTTGGAAAATTGCTGTGTGGGAACCGTTAAGCATTCACCATACATTATGATATGGGGATGCATATCTAAATATAAAACTGAATCAATTTTAATGATTCAGGGTATGGTGATCTCGGAAAAATATAAAGATATAATTTTAAGTGGAGTTGTGCCTAGCATTGAGGCAATAAGTGAGAAAGAAGAAGATCATATTTTTCAAGATAATTCTGCACCTTGCCATCGGGCTCGATCTGTAAGTAATTCAGTGAGCTTTTGTTATTAAAACAACTTAATCAATTAATTTTGACCTTTCTCTTAACGAAGATAACAATTTTGAAGGAAGAATTGGGCATTAAGTCCCTAAATTGGCCCGGAAACAGCCCTGACCTCAACCCAATAGAGAATGTCTGGGCCCTTATGGCTGCGAAAATAAAAAAAAGGAAGCCAAAAACCATGGTAGAATTGAAGAATGTGATACAAAAAGTATGGTTCGAGGATATCACTGAGGAATATCTAAGCGCTTTGTACAATTCGATGCCCAATAGGGTAAAATGTGTAATTTAAGCAAAATGGGGTACAACAAAGTACTAATTTAAATTAAAAAAAAAAATTAACATTAATTTGATACAAAATATATATTAGATTATAGCAAATTAAGTATACTTTTGGAAAAAAATCATTATTTGTTGAGTATATGCACTATTATAATTATTATAATTTTTTTTTCTTAAAGTTGTCATAATTACGAAAAGTCACCAAAATTAATATGGGTCTGGAAAAAACCTTTTTCTAAAAAACTAACATTCATAAAATAAAAATTGTTATGCACTTTTATTTAAAAATATTCCATTAATCAGTAAAAAAAACAAGAAAGAAAGTCGGTCAAGCCCGACTATAACATACTCTGTACCCTTAACGTCGCAGCTCGCATTTGCTTACGAGTTATACGCGCTCATCTCTAAGTTTTACTCTCTCTCTCTCTCTCTCTCTCTCTCACTAAGATTGCCGTTCAATAGAATGCTGTGGTGATGTGGTGGTGGGGGGTGTTTACTGGCCGTTTTTTGCTCATTACTGGAGTATTGTTCATCCGATCTTTATCATTCCTTCAGCAAATCGATAAATAATGTTGTTTGCAAGGTATCTCTAGAAGGAACGAACGATCTATCTTCAAAACTGTAGGAGATATGACGTTTTTTCCAAATTGCGGGGGCGGGAGGGGGCGTGGCCAAAATTGAAAATAAACTTGATCTGCCTGCAAGTATAAAAAATATATGCCCCATACATGTCAAACCTCTATCTCTTACCATCTCTGAGATCTCTTCGTTCATACGGACAGACAGACGGACAGACAGACAGACGGACAGACGGACATGGCTATATCGAATCGGCTGTTGATGCTGATCAAGAATATATATACTTTATAGGGTCGGAAACGATTCCTTCTCCCTGTTACATACTTTTGCACAAACTTAATATACTCTATGTACCTTCGGTACAGAGTATAATAATTGGGCAATTCGGAAAACATTTATAGAAACCCCAAGCAAGAAAACATACAAGTATGTGAATATTTCGACTGCGTCTTTTTTTGTGGCGCTGGGTGTATATATCTATAATCTGTTACTTTAAGCTTAAGTCCTTCTTTATATACTGTATATTCAATTCACCTGTAAAAAATCATTAGAATCAGCCGAAAGCCACAGTAGCTATGGCTGTCGCCCCCCTTTGTAGCTTTAGTTTTAACTATAAGCATACAGTATATAAATAAATAAAATGTTTTTCATCAGTAAAGACGACCGATGGCCAATTGTTAAGTCGAGTGTCAGATTGAACAGTCCACAGTCATATAATCTCTAGCAAATTGGAGACTTTTTTGCTTACGAATGGCATTTAGCGGTATTTTTTTCTTATTTTTAAACGCTTAAGATGTTTTGCATTTGAAATGGTACACAGTTGAAGGGATTGCTTTTACTCCGACTAATTTCTTGATTTCAGCAGCCGACTATGCGGAATTGGAAGCAATTCTAAGAACTTTACGTTCTTCTCGAGCAG
Organism: Lordiphosa magnipectinata; assembly: GCA_037044535.1. NCBI lineage: Eukaryota > Metazoa > Arthropoda > Insecta > Diptera > Drosophilidae > Lordiphosa > Lordiphosa magnipectinata. Next base: position 8,716 of record JBAMBO010002901.1, read on the forward strand.
TTAAAGCTTGGGTTTTTTCTTTTAAACTGGTTTCCATATGTTTTTTGATCTTTTAAATACCCATCAGCAGTTGCGAAGCTGCGATTTATCTGTCCATTTTTCGATGGGAAAGGCCTGATAGAAGTCAATTATATCGCGTTCCAAAAGTCTTCAAACTTTGGCCTTACCCATTAGGCAAGGGCTTGCCCACCGCTGGGTTAAAATCCCCGAGATTGCTTCGAACTTTCGAGAATCTTCGAAAGCACAGTTATGCGTGCTTGAATTAAACAAACATTTTCGGGGGTGTCCTGGAAATCTCTAGAGATTTTGGCCTCGGTTGGTTTGCAAAACGCTCGAAAAATCCGTCGTTGTCGCAGAACTTCAAGAGATTTCATTTGCTTATTTGAAAATCTAGTCCAAGATAATGGTCCATCTCTATCTAATCTCTTCAAAAGGGTTGCCACTCTGTCCAAAAACAATTTCCCATTTTCTAGTTATGGATTAATTTGATGTTTAAATGAAATTTTTTGATTGTGTTATATGTTTTCTGATGCATTTTTTAATTATATTTCAAATTTAAGTCATATTCTCCAATAAAAAAAATGAAAAATATAATATGTTGGCAACCCTTGGCCCTTGTTGGTACCCCTGTTGGTACACAAAAGGCGCCAGCTGAGGTTGAGTGGCGAGTTGGTTTGGCAACATTCGGTTGGTTTTGCGAACAATTATTAAAACGCAAAATTTAGTATTAAATAAAATTAAATATTTAATTCATTTAATGCAACCTATTCAGAAAAATAATGTTGCTTACATTTTCAAAATCAATTTTGCTTATCAAAATTGTTTGGGTGGTGTATTTTGCTAAATCTCCTAACAAAACACGAGAGATTTGAAACCAACCGAATGAGATTTCTGGGACACCGACAATTGGTTTTGGGTTGGAATTTGGTTGGAAGTTTGCGTTTTTTGTATTTTTATATAAAATACAAGCTCAAACTGTGCACCTTTCTGTTAAAAAACTGAAAAACTATAAATCTATAACTGTTAGTTCCTGTAAAACTGTGAAAGCTAAAACTGTTCAGAACAGAGACTGTCAAACTGTAATGATCTAGAACATTTCCTTCATTTAGCCATCTTTTACACCTAATGGGTGAAAACTAACAGCTGCCGCTCTATATCAATAACATAAAAACAATACAAATTCGTCAAAAAAATTTTCCTTCACTGAAAAACAACCCATCAACAGCTGTTAGTTTTGCTACACCGTTTGACAGCCACAGAGGAAGTCGTGCAGATAGATCTCTGTATGTATATATCTGCAATTTTATTTGCCATTTCAACATTGACCTGTTGCTCGACTGTTTCTCTATACGTATTGTTTGCATTTTGGAACATAAATCAGTAAATCAAACCGGTTTTGGGTTTGATATAATTAAAACGAACAAAAAGAGGGGCCATGCTTTTGCATTTATTATTTTTGGCCAGTTTGAAAACATGTTTACTTCAAAAGTTCGTTTAACCAAGCGAAACAACTGGCGGGTGGCATAGGCTGGCTCTGGCTTATGGAATTGTTAATGATATCATCATTAAATGCCAGTCTCTGTTTAAGTTTTATCTCTAGAGGCTTCTTTCTTGTAATTAAAAACCGAAAAACATACACATTTCACTTTTATCTCTGAACAACCTGAGAGAGAAACTGTTTACAACTTGACACAAGTCATTAAAAAAACAAAAAAAAAAAAAGAATCTATTGATAACACTTGCTGTGTTCGATGGGAGAAGAGAAATCCTATAAAGATTTCAGTCTTCCCCAACGATATGTAAACTAATGCAATTGGAATTAAATTAAATTTGAATAATTGATAATAAGTGTAGTCGGTTAATGGTTTAATCATTTAGTCACAGGAAAAGGCCTCAACTACCTTATGGTATGTATCTGCATAGCTGACTTGCTTGAGTTCCGGTGGCTTTGGTGGCATTCAAAATACATACAGATTGAAGAGAAGTCCACGCTGAGGGATTGCATCTATTTGGATCTAGCATCTCGTAACTCGATTAAGAACTGTCGATTAGATGCCTGTTGTTTAGGTACATCGTGACCTTTATTTGTAATTTTTAAAAAATTTCCTCCACTAGGCAAATGGTGCTCTATAGACACGACTAGGGAAGGTGTTGAATCGACTGTTTGGGCCATGGCATTTAGTTATTATGCAACGGCATAGTTTAGGAGATGTCGTCTACGACTTTTAACCATTGAAAAGTTGTGCGGAATCGCCGTCGTCCACAATTGCATCACTTTGTGCTGGGTCAAAGTTTCTCATCATCAGTCATCTCGTACGAGGAGCTATAGGTTCTGCAAAGGAGAATTAACCCGTATTTTCCATATACATATGCATGGCATTCGCACACCTTCTTTGCTCCGACAAGTCTGTCAAAAACGACTTAATCTTCATATCGCTGCCTCCTTGAGTTGCGTTGAAACGCCACCATCGTTTCCACTGTTGGTGTGCTTAGTTCTCTGGCGAAAGCTATGTTGCAATGATCTCCTAGAAAAAAACAAACAATTGTGAATATTATAATTAAACTCAATATTTACTATATTTACCAGCCTTTCCAAGGTCAGCACGTTTACTTTCCCAGGTGATTTTTGTCATAATGCTGCCACAGCACAATTTTCTCTTTTATTACATCAATTAGGGCCACCTTCTCCTCCAATGAAAAGTTGTCCATTTATTATGGGCAACGCTGCGATATCGATGTGACTATTTCGCGCGTGAACTCCAGACCAACTCATCCGTGCGAAATCATTTTTATACTCTATAACGAAGGTACATAGAGTATAATAAGTTTGTGCAAAAGTATGTAACAGGGAGAAGGAATCGGTTCCGTTTCGTTTAACTGGCCGTTTGACTCGTGAGCAAATGCGAGTGTAAGGGTACAGAGTATGTTATAGTCGGGCTTGACCGACTTTCTTTCTTGTTTTTTATATAAAGTTTTTGATTTCGCGCGTGTTTTGGGGTTATCTTCGTACCAAGCTGGCATAAAATTATGTTTTCTATCTTTCCTCCATCCCATTAACTTGAATTCATAAATAAGCTTTCACAATAAGTTTCTAAATGAAATAAAATACATATCGTGACCTTTATAATAAACAAACTAGCAAGTTTTAGACGGGTCGAGGTCATGTTATGCTTCCACATAACTTTTAACTGGAACACACTACGCCACCAAGGAGGCTGGTCGAATGTACAGTTGTTTGATAGAACCTCCTGGTTCTATCTTTAGTAGTATTCCCATTAACTGGGAATTCCAAGTCAGCATAACTGCAAAAACCGACGCCAAGTTAACAAGCCTTCATTGTGGTGTTGTTTGTTCATGTTTTCAAGGTATCTCTAGAAGGTACGAACGATCTATCTTCAAAACTGTAGGAGATATGACGTTTTTTTCCAAATTGCGGGGGCGGGAGGGGGCGTGGCAAAAATTGAAAATAAACTTGATCTGCCTGCAAGTATAAGAAATATATGCCCCATACATGTCAAACCTCTATCTCTTACCATCTCTGAGATCTCTTCGTTCATACGGACAGACAGACAGACGGGCAGACGGACAGACAGACAGACAGACATGGCTATATCGAATCGGCTGTTGATGCTGATCAAGAATATATATACTTTATAGGGTCGGAAACGATTCCTTCTCCCTGTTACATACTTTTGCACAAACTTAATATAATCAATGTACCTTCGGAACAGAGTATAAAAAACACCTCATGGCAACCTCATTTGGTTTCATGTTGTTAACCTCTAAGCACTCAGTCAAAAAGAACATCTGGAGTGCATCCCATTGATTAAATTATAAGATTATGATTAATTTATAAGACTCTGGGAACTCCTATATTCGGGGACTGTTTTTGGGCTCCAGGCAAAGTATGAGTAGATGTTTCGACAAAGATTTTCGATATCAGTTGAAAGTTTTTAAGCATTATCGAAAGGAATGGCAAGTGCATTTGAAATAAAATAGATTGGTATCCATGTTTAATATGCCTTTGATGACATTTTTTCAATCGTTTGCAAGACCGACTAAACTTTGTAAAGGAAATTTATTTCTTTCGCGATTTTGGAATCTGGAACTCGTGAAAAACTGACCATTAATAAGAATGGCAGATTGTGAATTGCAAGAAACCTAATGAGTGCATACTGGGCGTTACAAAGTTGCTCGCTTTGTACTGTATTACTGTACTGTATTAAAAATTTCCAGTTTCGCTTAATTTTGTTTGTGTTTTCTGTTTGTCGTGTTGTTGAAGATTTTAAATTATTGAGAAGCAAGTTTTCACAAGTAACACAAAATGGTCGATCATTTGAATTGTTCGTCCATAAAAATTGTCCAGCCATTCTGCATATTCGGAATAAGTGCTAAAACAAAAAAAAATGCTTCAAAAGTGATTTTTTCATACTTATTTTAAATAATCTTTATTGATAGGATTGCATTTTTATCGATATTTACTTATCCTATGGTTCAATTCTAAACAACATACATCATATTGTATATTTGTTAGTTAAAATTTCAGTTTTAAATTTGTACTTTTGAACTTGTGAACAAATTTTTTGCTATGCTAAAAAAAAAGCTCCATTTTGCAAAAAATGGCTCCAGTGCTCCCAACAGAAAAAAAAAAACATCCATTTAGGAGCAATTGCTCCTAAAGTGGTAACCGTGTTTTTAGGGTCGAAAATGATTCCTTCTCCCTGTTACATACTTTTGCACAACCTTAATATACTCTGTGTACCTTCGGTCGCTATCGGAATTCCAGAAAATTTCAATTCAAATTTTCCGGAATTTTGGCCTACAGTAGTGTAAACCTGTAATCAAACTGTGTTTCTTTCTTGGAAGTTGCTAATTGATTTGGATGATGGACGCAATGGAAGGTTTTTTTTGACAAGCGACACATTGCGCTACCTTCTTTTTTTATACCCTTGCAAAGTGTATTATAATTTTGCCCAGAAGTTTGCAACGCATAGAAATATTCATTTCCGACCCCATACACTATATATATTCTTGATCAGGCCGATGAGCTGAGTCGATTGAGCTTTGTCCGTCCGTCTGTCTGTCTGTTTCTACGTAAACTAGTCTCTCAGTTTTAAAGCTATCGAGCTGAAATTTTGCACAGAGTCTTCTTTTTACTGCACGCTGCTAATATGTCGGAACCGACAGGATCGGATGACTATATCTTATAGCTGCCATAGGAACCATCGGTCAAAAAATGGGTCTTAGTGAGAAAAACTTTTTTGTTTTAAATGCAAGAGTCATAAAACTCGGCCATAATTAATATTATATGCTTTTAAATAGATTTGCAAATTTTGGTCAAAATCGGATGACTATAACATATAGCTGCCATAGGACCGATCGGTCAAAAAATGGATCTTAGTGGGAAAAACTTTTTTGTTTTGAATGCTAGCGTGATAAAACTCGGCCATAATTAATATTATATGATTTCAAACAGATTTGCAAATTTTGGTCAAAATCGGATGACTATATCTTATAGCTGCCATAGGAAGTATCGGTCAAAAAATGGATCTTAGTGGGAAAAACTTTTTTGTTTTCAATGCTAGCGTGATAAAACTCGGCCATAATTAATATTATATGATTTTAAACAGATTTGCAAATTTTGGTCAAAATCGGATGACTATATCTTATAGCTGCCATAGGAAGTATCGGTCAAAAAATGGATCTTAGTGGGAAAAACTTTTTTGTTTTCAATGCTAGCGTGATAAAACTCGGCCATAATTAATATTATATGCTTTCAAACAGATTTGCAAATTTTGGTCAAAATCGGATCACTATATCATATAGCTGGCATAGAAACCATGGGTCGGAGAATGGGTCTTAGTAAGAAAAACTTTTTTGTTTTCAATGTTAGCGTCCTCAAACTCGGCCATTATTAATATTATATGCTTTCAAACAGATTAGCAAATTTTGGTCAAAATCGGATGACTATATCTTAGAGCTGGCATACTAATTTGAAAAAGTTTATCCGCATCGGGTGACTATATCTTATGGTTGCAATAGGACCGATCGATCGGAAAATGAGTCTTAGTGAGAAAATCTTTTATGTTTTCAAATTTATTGTTCTTAAACTCGGCGATTGTTAATTGGATATGTTTTCAAAAAGATTCGCGAAATTTGGTCGAAATCAGATGTTTATCTGTCGGAAAATGGGTTTAAGTTAGAAAAATTTTTGATTTTTATGTAAGCGTTCAATAACATTTTCAAGGGTACAAAAACTTCGGCACAGACGAAGTTAGCTTGAACATCTCGTTTTTTGTATCAAGTAGGCTGGACATTGCCTGACTTACATTCTCTTACAACTTTTACAATATCTCACAATTCTCCCACAACTTTACCAAACGGCTCGTATATATTATAGAGATTATATTTATATTTTATTTAAATTCTCAAACAAACATGGACTATCAAAACATGGACTATTTTCCCCGCAATGGAACCGATCCTTCTAGATATAGCGCTTATGAAGTCAATGGCGGTACCGTGATGGCCATAGCTGGTGCTGATTTTGCTATAATCGCCAGCGATTCACGTCTTTCATCTCTTGGTACTATCCATTCGCGTGCTCAGAGTAAGCTGTTCCAGTTGACCCCTTTGGCTGTATTGGGGGCGGTGGGCAACTGGTGCGATGTCTTGGATCTTTCAAAAATAACCGTTATGGAAGCTCAGAAATACGAACTGAATCATTTTAAGAAAATAAGCACAAATGCCATGGCTAACTTTATATCTGTAACCATGTACAACCATCGCTTATTTCCATATTATACCAGACCCTTATTGGCTGGCATTGACAAAGATGGCAAGGGTGCAGTCTATAGCTATGATACTTTTGGTTCCTTTGACCAAGTACCGCATAAAGTGGTCGGTGCTTCAGGGGACTTCTTAAATCTCGAATCGATATTGCCAAAGAATTCAATCAGTGATGTGACCAAGGAAAAAGCCTTAGAAGTCATCGAGAATTTCTTTCCTATGATTGCTAAAAGGGACATTTCAACGGGAGATACAATGATTATAAATATCATTACCAAGGATGGCATTGAGGTTAAAACGAAGCCATTCCCCGAGGGCTAAGTTCAATTTGAGTTTTGTTTTATTAAAATTAAAGAATTTATGTGGCATTTTGTATTGTTTTCTTTTTTGATTGGAGGATACAGAGTATAAAAATATTGATAGCTTTGTGGCCTGAAAATTCTATCAAACACATGATACAATAGCTACAAGGTAGCGCAACCGGAAGTGCCTTTTCGCATGTGAACCACACGAAATGTAGGGCCACACATTCGTTGTTTACATTTTTTAACAGCTTTCGATAGAAGTTTTACACTACATCAGGAACATGAGGGCGACCAAGTCGGTTCTATATACCAGATTTCAACGCACCAAGGCCGACTGAATATATCGAAGCTGTGCAGCGCGCTAACTTGTAGTTATTGTATCAAGTATCTTTGTTTTTGATTAATGATTTATGTCAAATGATTGGTGTGTGCGCTCTCATTAATTAGGTGTCCTGTTTAGATAGCCTGGTTGAAGAATGTAATTTTTGAAATTTTCATAAAATTCCATAACTTCTTCACATGGTAAATCCAATTGTTTAGTTGTCATTCCGGTGTTTTTTTGTTACCTATCTCTCTATGACTTTAGTTTTCATTTGATTTACCAAGACAGAAGTATTTTAGCTATTGTCAAAGAAGAGGCAAATGTGATTCTGCCACGTGGTTGGCACCCAGCGAATGCCAAACTGTAACAGGTTTAATTTGTAGCTCTCTCTCTGTAACTTAAAACCGGTTCGAATCAACTGAGAATACAGAACTGACCTTAACAATGGGTAAATAAACCAAAAAAAAAACCAACTGCAAATGTGTTTATACAACGAAGGGCACACAGCATGAAAAAGAACAACAACAACAACAACAGCCACTAGAATTGTGTAATGCTCTCAAGTAAACAACAACAACATTTGATAACAAAATTTATGGTTTAAATGCTTAAGCATGTTCGTGACTCTCAAACTGTAATTATATATTTGCTTCTTCTTATTGCAGCGCCTTCTCTTTGTCCACGATGGTACTGGTGCAACTCACCAGCCTTGGCATCAAATGCCAACCGCTGTCCTGCAACAGGCTGTACGAAAATATTCCAAGAAATCGTCCGGAACGGCCACAATGCGACGTGAGCAGAGCGACAGTGATTCGGAATCGGATGATGAGTTTGAGCGTCGTCGACAGAAGGTCAATTCCAAGCGCAGCGAACGGGTGAGTGAACTTGTTTTTTTGTAACTATGCTGAAACATGGAAGGAACTAAAGACATAAACGAGAGCTTTAGACTTGAGGGAAGAACCAAAAGGATTTTGAAATATTTTCAACCGAATTTTGAGTCGCTTATAACTTAACTATTTGCCCACAACATTTTGGAATATGAGGTTTATTGTTCAAGATAAAGGGAGTCTACATACACGTCTCTAGGTCTAGGTCTTACCATCTCCGCTGTTGAGATTAATAAAGAGCTAATATACTTGTGCAACTTATTCCTTCAAGTCAAAGAGACGCTCGTACAGAGCAGTAACAGTAACTCAGCAGAAGTGTTCGCACAATTGCCGAATCCCTTACTAATAACACAATCGCTTAATTGTCAGGAACTGACTTTTATTCAATTTCAAGTCAATTGGATGAAAAACAAAATTTTTCACATACAAACTTTTCCGAAACTTTTCCGATTTTTTCGGTTGGAATTAGTACGCACTTTCACCACTAATGGAAACTCTTGTTCAAATTTCAGCCTTCTATCTCTTACAGTTTGCGCCCTGCGTTGATTGCCAATCAGTCAGGACACACTGTTTTATATACAGAGTAGATGTATCCTTTCTTGTCCTGCATTTCCGCTTCTTGAATCCATGTGCTTGTAGGCGTGGGAAAGGCACAGTTTCTCCTCTATCTAGTTTAACCTTTTCAAGTGGTTTCATGTTCAAGTGTGATCATATTTTGTAACGTCTTCTTGTGTTGAGTGCTTGGGTCACATGTTCAGTTGTGAACAATACTTTACAATGTCGTAGGTTTGCACAAACGCTTTATACCCTTTAGATACAAGTAAATTTTAGCGACTGGCCAATTTTTATTAAACCACGAAAACATTTACAACTGGGATTCCTCCATATCAAAAATTTGGCCAAACTATTTACCTGTATGAACTTAGCTTAAGCAATGATTTAGGGGAATTAATATGCGCATCAGAGAACGATTTCGTTCGATTGCAAGGTAGGTAGGTAGTTCCGGCTGGCCCTTTGTAGGGACCACACATAGACCTTACGGTCCTTAGTGAGGCCGGGTGGCTTTTTCTGGGTACCATTAGAAATCCAAGAGGATGTTTGACGTTTTGGCAAATGCCAATAGTTGTTTGGGAGACTTCCTTGCCGCCTCTTCAAGAGAGGTGAGACTTGGGGAGTGCAGATGTCTTAATCTCGTCTTAGCGATCGCTGGGCAGCTGCAGATTAATTGTTCCAGAGTTTCGACGTCTTCAGGTTCCTTACATTTCCTGCAGATGTCCGTTGTCGTGATTCCTAGCTCTTTCGCGTGAGCAGCTGCTAGGCAGTGACCAGTTAGTATGCCAATAAGCAGTCTACAGTCTCTTCTTTGGAGCTGTAGCATATAGTGCGTGAGTTTTTTGTCTCTTGTCTTGCACATGATTTTTGAGATTCTGCAGCCGGTTGTGTTCTTCCACTTTTCCTCTGCTTCTTTCTCCGCTATCTCCTCCATCTTGCTGTGTAGCGTCTGTACGGAGATAGCTATGTTTAGTGTTGCTTCTTGGCTTAGTGCGGTTCCGGCTTTTGCAAGACTGTCAGCCATTTCGTTTGCATCAATGCCCCGGTGGCTGGGAATCCAGTAGATTTGCACCTTTCTAGAGATGCTGAGGGAATCTATTCCCACCCTGCTTGCCAGAACATTTTTGGAGTTAATGGTGTGTCTCTGCATTGCTTTAATTGCCGCTTGGCTGTCAACGTATATGTTTATTTGGTTGTTTGGTGCGTATTGTTCTGCCAATTCCGCTGCTTTCCTTATTGCGAAGACCTCCGCCTGGAATATGGTGCAGTGGTCTGGCAGTTTATAGGATTCCGGCTCATCGCAGTATACAGCGGCTTCGACTCCTGAGGCCATCTTGGAGCCGTCTGTGAATAGATGCATTGCTTCCTGGGCCAGTCCTGTACGCCAGTCTTTTGGTCCCAGTAATGCTGATGCACCTGTGAAGTTGGTTTTTGGGATCATGTAGTCCGTGCTACTGTTGATCACTCTACCCACCGTGCTGTGTCCATAGCTTTGTAGCGCCATGGTGCCTGCCGCACAAAGACGTTGGGCCGTCTTTTGTGCAAGGAGGCGTGCTTGGATGTCCAGGGGGTTGACTCCTAGGATGTGTTCGAGTGCTTTTGTTGGAGTGGACCTCAGCGCCCCCGTTATGCAGACTAATGCCTGCCGCTGGGCCTTTTCCATCAGCTTTAGATATGTGGACTTCTCCGTGGCTTGCCACCATACCAATATGCCCTGTAGTAGTATCGGTCGTATTATTGAGATGAAGAGCCAGTGCGTTAGACTTGGTGTTAGGCCCCAAGTGCTGCTTAGCATCTTCTGGGATGCATATAGCGCATTGGTTGCCTTTTTCACCCTTTCCTCCACATTGAGTCTCCATGACAGTTTACTGTCGATTACTACTCCAAGGTATTTTACGTTGTTCTTTGGCGTTAGCTGTATTCCATTTATCGTAGGTGGAGTCCATTGCGGTACCTTGTATCTCTTGGTGAAGAGAATCAGGTCCGTCTTCTCCGCATTGATACTGAGTCCGGCTTCTGTGGCCCACTTTAGTATCTCTTTGAGAGTAGAGTCCATGATTAAGCTAAGAGTCGATGGACATTTCCCCATGATAATTATGCTTATGTCGTCAGCATATGCGGTTATCTTGGGTGCTTTCCTGCGGAATTTTCGTAATAGTTCGTTGACCACAATGTTCCATAGAAGGGGCGACAGGACTCCGCTCTGAGGCGTTCCTCCATGTGCCTCTTTCGTCATGGTTGTGGTGCCCCACTCGGCTTGTACTCTTCTGCAGCTCAACAGGTTGTATATCCAGGAGTACAATGTCTTGTGTATTGCTACGAAACCATTTGTATAGTTCACACTTTTCATTTTGTTAATCTTTAGGCCTTAAGTTTAGCATTGTCCATTTCCAAATACTAAAATAATCGAAACTGTACTAAAGGATCTAGCCTGCTACTCTTAGATCCCCTCGAGAAAGTACTGATCTGCAACTTTGAAGTACATTAAATCACATTTTGTGTATTTGTAATATCAAAGCCTATCAACTGTAATTAGTCGTTCGACTTATGTTTAATTCAAGCATAATTCAATTCAAATGTGTAATGTTTTTTAAATACTACAACTAAAAATAAAAACAAATTTGTAGTGGTCCAAAATAACAATTGATAGGACCTTTCTGTTTTCAGTAGTATCGCAAATATATAATATCAGGTATTTGACTTAGGTGGTACTTAATCGCTAACAAGATTCGCTTCTTATTTGCTAATTGGCTCCTTTGTTCACCACAAGGCTCTGCTTCCCGTCGTATCACAACTCTCTCTCACTCGGAATATCGTTGGGCTGTCTCTCGACTTGCCAAACTTTCTTTCTCGTGTAGCAGTTGTTTTTCCGATCTGGCTACGATTTGTTGGTTTGGTTTGCACTTGGCTTAAGGGACAAACGTCTTCTATTACTATAGTCGACAGCTTGCCCGCCACTTACTGTTCTAGCACTTAGCTGCTATTCTGCTCCTTGCTTCTGTGAATTGTGACTTCGCACACACCTGGCGTGATCCGTTGAAGGCACTGGTATTACTACCGTTACTGGTGCACTCACACTCGCTTTGATTTTCCGTATTGCTGCCTGACTGCCTGATCGCTGGCAGTCAGGGCCTTTTATAGACCTCCGTCCATCTATTGCCCATTCGCCATCCTTCCGTTAGAACCGCTTGCCGCAACCGGCCTGCTGCCTAGCAACAGCGATTGCTTCATCTGTTACTCTCCATGGACCTCTCTTCACATCTCTCAGCCCTTACGCACTATCCATGCACTTGAGCCCTTTAACTTTCACCTTGCTCTCACCCGTCCTCCGCTTAATGGATTCTTAGAACCGCCAATCACCGGCTTTGCTGCCTTTTCCTCTCCGCTACGCTCTCTTCCCTCATAGTTTTACATCTCTCTCTCTGTGAATTCCCCTACGCAGTCTCTTGTGAGGTACTTAAGTTCCTCAGTTCATCTTTCAGCTGCATGTGTGCGCGGGCCCTAAGTGAGTTTAAGCAGTACAATCCCAGTATATAAAGCAGTGCATTAGAAAACGGTGAAATGGTTTTAACAGTTTAATTCAAGTAGTTCAAGTTTGTTAGAAAAGTTAAGATGGTCCAAGCAGTTCAATTTAAGTAGTTGAAGCAGTACTATGTTAAAATAATAAGTTGGTTAAAGCAGTTCATTTGAACAAGTTAAAGGCTTGTACTCAGAACGACAGAAAATTTCTTTCGTCACAGTATTTCACATAAATAGAAACACTTTCTAACAGCACATAAGCATCCAAGCAAATTTAAGGTGCTTAAAGCTGTAATTTCACTTAACAGCCAACTCACTGCTACATATAAGAACCCAGACAAGTGAAATAACAGCTTAAAAGCGGTTCATTTAAAGTAGTTTGTTTAGCTCAGTTCAAGCAGTATTAGTAAAGCATAGAAATGTAGCTTAAAGCAGTTTAATTAAACGGGTTAAAGCAGTTCAATTCAAGTAGTTAAAGCAGTTAAGTTAAGGCAGTTAAAGCAGTTGAATTCAATAAGAGTAAAGCAGTTGATGAGGTTCAGTTCAAGTAGTTTGAAAAGCTTTGCTGGTTCAAGCAGTTCATTTAAAATTTCCCTAATTTCTTTTTTTTTTACTTTTCAGGGCGACTCTGCCTTCTGGCGCCGCAAAATGCGCACCTTGCATCGCATTTTGGATGTAAATCATGATGGTGTCATCTCCTACGATGATTTCAATTTGCTGGCCAAACGTTTCAACGATTTGGGACATTTGACACCGGAGGTGGCCACCGAATTCAACAATGTGATTAAACAGACATGGGAGGAGCAATTTGGCGAGATCACACCATACAATCTGGTGACGGCTGAGCAATTTCTAACCGATTTGCATCATCGGCTGAATGACAAGAAAATGGCCAAACGCATTGGACGCTTCTTGCCGTATTTGTTTAAGGTTCGTAGGACTCTTTTTCACTTTCAAAACATTTTTGTAAAACGTTCTCTTGTGCTCCTTATTTTCTAGGCCGTGGACTTTGATCACACCGGCCACTTGGATCTCGAACAATATAAGCTCTTCTTTCGCTGTCTGGGACTGACCGATGAGGATGCTGCCGTTTCATTTGCTGTGATAGACAAGAACGGTGATGGCCAATTGTCGCTCAAGGAGTTTGTGCATTTGGGTCGTCAATACTTTCTGACCGAAGATGAGAAGAAAATCTCCAAAATGTTCTGGGGGCCGCTAATTGCTGACCATTGACGGGTGCCAGCCACTGCTGTAGACCAATCATCACATCATCACCATCATCATCCACATGTTCATGAAGCCACCATTACCACTACACAGCCAATGCTGCCACCAACTACAACCACAACTCGCAGTTGGCCGTATCTACAGCATGTGGCGCCTTATCCAAAGGGACCAACAACAACAACAACGACAACGACAACAACAATCACCATACGGAACATGAGCGTTTATGACTATTTACGGCAACAATTCAATACCTTGAAACGCTATCGACGCCACTCAGACTCGGATGATGACCTTAACCACCCGCCCCCGAGTTCCAAATTGCGCAAACACAACTTTAGCAACTATGAAAGGGAGCGCGAGAGGGAGCGGGAGCGAGATGATCCCAAATCGACTATGAATAATTATGATATAAGATTTTTTTTCTACATTAATTCGCTAATCTTATTCACCATGTCCTGCCATCAATACGAGGGAAATGATTTCAAGGATTTTATAGTGGAGCGCATACGGAAATTCGATCGCTTGCGTCGAAAGGCGCGTAAACGAAGGAAGCGTCGATCCAAAATGCATGCGGAGTTGCCCTTGTAAAAGTGAGAGAGAAGGTTGATGGTTTTTTTTTTTTTTGCTTAGCTTGTAAAATTATGATTATTGTACTACAAACTGATATACAAACATATATATATACTATACTATATATACTATATACAACACACCAACAGCTTGATATATGTTAACACGAATAAAAACTGATTTTTAAATGAACCGCGGTTCTATGTGAGAGTTTAAAGGCTTGGAGCTTATTGGTTTGCTTTCAGAGCCATAAACATATGAATAAGGTCAAAAGCTAACTCTAATTTTTGTGTAAATCTCAATCGGATTTGCATTTATTGTTATGTATTTGAACCTAGGTGCTAGAAACGCAGTGCTACATAGAAAAGACAAATGAATCATATGTATAGAATTAGTTAAAGAAGAGGCAAGCAATACATTTCATGCTTTACTGATATCCGGCTCGAGGGACCAATGAGTAAAACACAAATACTGGCTCCAATTGCCAGAATTTGAATGAATCCTTAAGGGAAAGTAGGGTTCCAGGGTAAGAAGACAGTATACCTTTTTTTATACATTTTTTGGTTGGACACAATGCATTATGCTGAGTTTACATTGGAGCACAGTGCAAAATTAGCTCATTTGAACTATTTTTACTGTGCCAAGCACATCGGCCATGCTCGTTTTCCTGTCACATTGCGATAACTTTGTTTTGTTATTTTCGACTTAAAGATTTTGATAAAGGTAAATTTAGGCATTTCCACAGAAAAGTTCACCGAGACCAAAAAATGAAAAGTACTTAAAAACACTATTTTTTATCATTTTTTCATGGGGAAATAATCAAAATATACTAATGTGAGCCAATTTCAAATATGTTCATAACCCATTTTGAGATTTTCGAATGCAAAGTCGCTCTAGCGCCATTTTTCTCATTTGGATACGGTTCCTTGTCATAAAAATGTCTATAGATTGCATTGATTTTTGGTCTCTAAACTATTTCTAGGGGTACAAAGAGTTAAAAAATAATGAAGACACCATAAGAAACTATATGATTGCAATTAATTTTAAGTTTCTACTTTATATTATTACAAAAACAACATAAATATAATGTGGAAATTTGAGTAATGTAACGTCAGTTAACGTCACGTCTGATACTTATGCAAATAAAAACAAATTGGTCAAACATTTTTGAAAAAGATAACCTGGAAAATAAACTTGTATTATTTCAAATCATACTAAAAAAAAATTTTATACAAAAAGCTTTGCCTAATTCGCAGAATTTTGAATTTTTCTAAAACAAGTCAAAACCCACTTCCGTTATATGTAACGTCACGCCAGCATATATGTTTGCTTAAATCTTTAACTCCTTATGATCGATTGGTGTCATTGTTTTTGCTGATTTTAGTGCCACTTAATTGCTACCTAAATATAGAACAATCTTTTTAGAAATCCAAGATTTTCATATGTTTTAAATAGATTTTTTCGTACTTTTAGTGTCTTTTGTCAACTTTTTAATTTTTGTTTTTTTGTTGTTGTCAATGTCTGGCCACACTGTGACAAAGAGTTGAAAGAGGGGCTGCCCCGTATATCAATAGTTTTCTATATTAGAGTCTTTTACTTTTAATTGTTTTTTGTACTTTCAGTGTCTCACATGTACAAGTTAATCCTGTAATCAGTTTCTATTGGTCACATTTCACCTGATCATAATAATAGGTACAGTCTCCGTTTCTCACAAGTATCAAGTGAATAATTTTGTAATCAGTTATCTTTTGGTAACTAAAGGTAAATTAAGTATAGCTCCTGTCAATACAGAGAATTAAATATTCATTTTTTTCAGAAAATAATGAGGTCGAAGCTACGACATGGTTCCAGATTAAGTCTGTGAGAAAAGGAACTAAACGATGACGATGCAACATAGCAAAATTGATGTATCAGTCTCCTGATGACGTTACGAATGCATTTGCAAAGAACCGAATCCATAGATCTCCAGCAAAGCCGTGTGAAGGCTATCATAATAACCGACGCAAATTTACCATAGCATAGTATTACTTATGAGCATAAAAGGACTCGATATTAACGTCACCCTGTAGACAGTATTTTGCAGGAAAAACAGAAAAGTTACCTGAGGAAGTGCATTCAAATCTGTCGCTGAAGTTGAACTACAAAAATTATGGACCAACTGCGTACCGGATTTTAGAGTTGCAAAGCGAGGTGATTTTGAACAGGTGATGCTCAATAGCCAAATTAATGGAAAATGGGCTTCGATGCAGCTCAGTGCAGAGCGAATATAAACAAGCATTTGAAAATAATAATGCGAAGACAGTAATGTTTATCCGTCAAAGTCCCTCCCAATTAATTACCAAATCAAATAATGATGAGGAGCACAAAATAATTTGGAAAAACCCTCGATCTTCGTCACTCGCTATTGCCGCCCATACGAATTCAATTCAGGATCAGTTCTTTAACAAAAAATGAAGAACAATATATTAAAACAAAATTCATGAATGGCTCCCATAAATGCCACAGTTACCAACGCAAATTTACTGTCGATCACATTCTTATGCACAGGTAGATGACAAAGTGTGCAATGCCTTAACTGAAATGTCTGCAAAATGCTACATATGCCAAGCTAAGCCGACAGAGATGAATGATATCGACAACTGCTTACAAAAAAAAATTCAAACAGATCACTACGAATTTGGATTGTCTCCATTACATGCCTACATTAGATTGTTCGAATATTTCCTGTCACGGTTCATATAGGCTCGAAATAAAACAGTGGCAAATAAGGGGCTCAGAAAATAAACAACAATTTCTACGAAGGAAACAAACTATTCATTGCGAATTTCGTAACAAATTGGGTTTAATTGTCGACAAACCAAGAACAGGTGGTAGTGGATCATCAAATGATGGGAACAAAATTAATGTTAAGGTTATAAAATTCATGTAGAACGATTTAGAGAATTTGCTCTAGATACTGCTCGAGAGCTAACAACAAAATATTCCTGGTACTATATTCCTCCCTCAGTTCACAAAATTTTAATTCACGCTCCTGATATTATTCAACATGCATTAGTCTCAATTGGAGAGCTCTCTGAAGAAGCTGCTGAGGCAAGAAATAAGGACGTAAAGAAGTATCGACTAAGTTATACAAGGAAAGTTTCACGGGTAGCTACAAATCAGGACTTAATAAATAGATTGCTTTTGAGCTCTGATGAACGAAAATTACCATGTAAAAAAAACTCATTTTTATCAAAATCAGTGTTTGATTTACTTGAATAGTCAGTAAACATTACATATGGGCATTTCCACAGAAATGTCAACCGCAGCCAAAAATGTAAAAATGGTTAAAAACACTATGTTTTATCTAATTTTCATGGGGAAACAGTCAAATTGCATTAATGAAAGCCAATCTTACATTAATACAAAGCCCATTTCGAAATATTCGGATTTACGGCCGCGCTAGCGCAATTTTTCTAATTTGGACATTAATTTTGCATTTTTTTTTTCATAAAAGTGCCTTTAGATTTCTTATACTTTTGCTATCTCAAATCTTTCTGAGGGTACAAATGGTAAAAAAAAAATGCACAAGAAACCATGAGAAACTATGTGATTGCAATAAACTTCAAGTTTTTCTTCTCATTATACTGGAAACCACATAAAAAGTATGATGGAACAAAATGTCGCATGCGACATGTCGCGTGCGAAAGTGATTAAAATTAAATAAAAAATAAACTACTTAATATTTTTGAATCAAATAAAAAAAATTTTTAAGATACATCAGTGCATAATATTTTAAAATTAGACGCATTAAAATATTCCTTCAGGATCCGCTGAAATCAGTGTTTGAACTGCTCGCCTTGAAAGTGACTACTGTTTTTGTCGCATGCGAATGCGTTGGTTTTTTGTAATTATCTTGAAAACGAACAATTGCCCAAAATCAACTTTAGCACCTGTTATAGTGCTAATCAAGAGCTATAAGTTTTGCGTTTTGTCAAAATAAAATAATGTTTTGGCATATGTTTTTCGTCACTTTGAATGCGTACGAATGTCGCATTCGACATTTGAGAAATGCCCATGTATATTTTTTTTGTACCTAATTAATCATGATTCACGGTGTTTATTATGTTATTGCTTAATTAATCATTATAAAACAATCAAATTTTTTCTATTAAGTTTTGATCTTTTGATAAATGTGTTAAAAGTCAAAGGAAAAATTTTAGATCTTTTTTAAGCTGATTTTTTGATAGCCACTGAAGCGTCGTGGCTAGTAGGAGAGGGGCTGGAAGTGTTTTTTTTTTATGACAATATGATTTTTTATTACTTATTATAGTTTTAAAAAGCCAAGATAAAAATTTCATATTTGATTTAGACAGTGGAAGTATTTTTGGCCGCTAATTTCATACAGGACCGACCACTGTGGAACGTTACGTCACGTCAGTTTGGAAATGCCCATATGCGTAATTTTTAGTGCTTTCGTGTATTTTTTTAATTGTAATTAAATTACATTTTTTAGCTGCAAGAAATGAATGCGCGAAAGGCAACAGAGCTAGTGGCGTGTGCTGTTATTGCGTTGTGGGTGCTGGACGAAGATGAAGATGAACCCAAGCCAAAGCGCTCTTGCTGGGTCGACAAAATAAATTTGACTAGAGGTGAAGAAGGCATGTTTGCCAAGATGAATACAGAGTTGCGAAGTATTATGCACGGACGTAGCCACTTTTGATCAGCTAGTATGTTGGGTGATGCCACTTAAAAGAAAGCAGACGACGAATTTTCGCGAGCCCATTTTCCCTGACGAAAAATTAGCAGTGACACTCCGCTATTTGGCTTCAGGATCCAGCATGACATCACTCTCATACGAGTTTATAATGTCAAAGGCAACAATATCTGGAATCATTCCGGAAACTTGCGATGCAATTTATGAAGTATTGAAAGACGAGTACTTAAAGATAATTGATTATGTTAATTTATTTGATATACATACATAGTATATATATATAGTAATAGTATTTGATATTACTATTATATGCCGATAATAAACAATTTATTTATCTTGATAACACTGTGCAACACTAACAAGTTGATAGAGTCAAGACCAAAAAATTCTGAAAGGGTATGATGGTAGTACAAAAATTTTCACTGGGTTTGGTCTGGTTAGCTGCCGTTTTCTTTTTATTGCACTTTGAAGTTTTCAGCTTCTGATTGGGATTCGCAACTCCATATCTCGTAAGCTATTTGAAATTTCGCTTTGACGTCTTAGAGGAAGTTATTGCTCTTGGCTAAGCTTACAAAACATTCTTAAGTAGCAAGTCAAAAAAGTCACATCCTTATACTCCAAATTACAAAAATGTCTTAAAATCATCATGTTTACCCCTCATTTTGTACTGTTTTTCAACTTTGTCTTGAAAACTGTAACGAATTTGACTAAGCAATGTAGCACAAAAACGTAGCTTGGACTTAAATAAACAAACGAATGGAACATATAAACTTCATTTGATTGGTCCTTCGTATAGTTACGGGCCCTTAAGCATGTAGAATTGGAAGCAAAACTCGATAAATGGCAATTTTTGGTACCAATTGGCTGACACAGTCAAAAAATTCGATTATTTTGTATTAAATCAAGAAAGTAGTAAAAAAAACATAACTTAAGAACTGCAATTAAAAGAATTAAATAATTTTTACCTGTTTCCCGAAAATGTAAAATTTTTCGAGTTTTAATGACAGTTGTACGTACTTGTGGGCCTATAACTATATGAAGGAGTAACTAAATGAAGATGGTTCGTTTTAACGGTTTGTTTATTTTGGTCTAAGCTACAACTTTGTGCTGTATTACTTGTCAAAATTTGAAACGGGTTTCAAGATAAAGTTGAAAAACTGTAGAAAAGTGGTCAAAACTTGGCTTTTTTGCGCAACATTTGTAATTTCGAGTACGAAGAAGTAATTTTTTTGATTTGCTACAAAGAAATGATTTGTAGGTCAAGCCAAGAGCAACAACTTTGTTAAAGATTTTAAAGCAAAATTTAAAATAGTTGACGAGATATGGAATCGCTACTCTGAAACTGAAAATTTCAAAGTGCAATAAAAAGATAACGGCAGCTAATCAGACCAAACCAAGACAGGGTTTTTATACTACCATCACTAGGCATCGGATTTTGCATATTTGCATATTTTGAACCGCATGTCCGATTTAAGTTCTGATTGCACACATCTTATTTTTATTGAAAAACGATCTAAGTGCGCTAAAAACCATTTTGCATAAATTGAATATTTGCATAAAAAAATTGGTAAAATATGCAAAATATGTAAAAAAACCTATTTTTTTTAAGAAATGACATATTTCAGATACATTATAATCCTAATAGGCCAGGGTTAATGTGTTCTTTTTGTGATTCTGTGCTCACCATTTTCTGATTTTTTTGCAGTTCCGTTTCACTTTGAAAATCAACTTCATCAATTTAACTTTTAATTAATTAAAATGCCAAAAATAAGCGATAAAAAAACATGTTTGATTCAAAAATGGCTAAAAGAATTGAAATCAAACTGTTTTGAAATACAGGAAGACAACGTTGTCTGTCTGGGATATAACTCTCTATTTTCTCTGTAACTGGTATCTATTGTCTCCATACATAAATGAAACCAACAACAGTCGCAAAGGGATAAGAGTTACGCTCTCAAATGTTCTCACGACATTTTTGTTATTGTTGTTTCTGCATGGGTTGCTTGTTCTACACGCATACCTTATTTGAGTGAATGTGTGTCGTTTACTCTCTCGCGCTCTAAGCAAAAGCGCCTAGTTACAAATGTTGGCTGAGCGCCATACCTGAGATAGTTGTATGATGGGTGTGAGTGTGCATGCTGCAGGTGAGTTGTGTGTTTGCGGGTGTGTGGAGTGGGATGGAGAAGGGGTGGGGCGGGAAAGAGGGGGGAATGGGGTAGGTGAAGAGGGGGTGATGAGGGGGTGAAGAGGGGATGAAGAGAGTGAAGAGGGGGGAACAGTGGGCTTAGAGTGAGGAACAGTGGAAGAGGGGGAGAAGAGTGGAGGGTGCGTGGGAAGACGGGAGTGGGGAAAAAGAGGGAAACCAAATTTGAATTGAATATTAATTGAAGAATGGCTGCCATGAGGTCAAGTTGCCTCAACAAGGTGTGGAAATTTTATAAAATAATATTGTCGCTTTAAATTTCGGAATTTCTGTGTAATGCACAATCCATCATATATGTATTAGAAATGGGCGCGGGACGGAAATATCCCTAGACCCAAAGTTCACAATGTAGTTGTGCGGGAGAGGTATATTCTCAGCATCCACATGACAGGAAGGGATTAATATATAATTCTGGAGTTTCCGAGCGCCTATAAAATTTGCTGCGCTTTCGTAAATAGTCAAATGAAAATTTTTACAAATTTCGCGGTTTTTGCTCTAAGCCTCTAATATACGCGTCTTCAATTGCCATCTATCCAACCTTCATAGTTATCTTATTTCCAAAATCTAATCTTATTTACAAAATTTCGCGATTTCCTTGACCATTTGATCTACTCCTCCTATTTACCAGCCGGTTTACCTCTACTTTATGATAATCTAAATTCAAATGAGAATTTGTGAAATTTCCCAATTTTTTTGACCATTTGTTCCACATCTTTATTTACCCGTGTACTCTAGCCGTCCATAAAATCTTCATATTATGTAAATCTGAAATTAATGAACAATTGAGAAATTTCCCAATATTTTGGAACTTTCAAGGCACACCTTTCATTTGCTCGGTCTACAACTCCCATTTAACCGTCTATATATGCCATCTATATATTTTTAATAATAATCTAAGCTTAAGAAAAAGAATTTTCGCAAATTTCTCAATTTTTATATTGCATATTGCATATTTGTTTACATATTTTGCATATGTAACATATGGGCATATTCCGCGGGTCGCGAACATACGTTCGTACGCTTTTTACGGTCAAAAAAGATAGAAAACAAAAATTTTCCCCACCTTTTTTTTTGGGATTCGATAGCACTTTGTTAGCTCTATGTTTAGTGAAAATAATGGGGTTCATCGAGCTTTAGTTTTTATGATGATAGCAATAAACATGTGATCGCGAACGTACGCAAAATAGAAGTCGACTTTGGCTCAATCTAGTAAAATGCAAATCTGCGAAATGGAACGGAATATTCAAAAGCGATTAATTTATTTTAAAAGAGGTTTAATGTAGCATTCTACCAAGTATTTACACAATAATTTATCTTTATTGGTTTTGTTCAAATTGAATTAAGTACCGGTCGCGAACGTACGGGTCGCGAACGTACGATTTTTCCATATGTTTTTATACCCTTGCAAAGGGTATTATAATTTTGCCCAGAAGTTTGCAACGCATAGAAATATTCATTTCCGACCCCATAAACTATATATATTCTTGATCAGGGCGACGAACTGAGTCGATTGAGCTTTGTCCGTCCGTCTGTCTGTCCGTCTGTCTGTCCGTCTGTCTGTCCGTCTGTCTGTCCGTCTGTCTGTCCGTCTGTCTGTCCGTCTGTCTGTCCGTCTGTTTCTACGCAATCTAGTCTCTCAGTTTTAAAGCTATCGAGCTGAAATTTTGCGCAGAGTCTTCTTTTTACTGCACGCTGCTAATATGTCGGAATCGACCGGATCGGATCACTATATCTTATAGCTGCCATAGGAACCATCGGTCGAAAAATGGGTTTTAGTGAGAAAAACTTTTTTGTTTTCAATGTTAACGTGATTAAACTCGGTCATTAATAATATTATATACTTTCAAACAGATTTCCAAATTTTGGTCAAAATCGGATGACTATATCTTATAGCTGCCATAGGAACCATAGGTCGAAAAATGGGTTTTAGTGAAAAAAACTTTTTTGTTTTCAATGTTAACGTGATTAAACTCAGTCATTAATAATATTATATACTTTCAAACAGATTTGCAAGTTTTGGTCAAAATCGGATGACTATATCTTATAGCTGCCATAGGACCGATCGGTCGGAAAATGGGTCTTAGTGAAAAAAAACTTTTTTGTTTTTAAGTAAATCGTTCTTAAGGTCGGTGATTATTAATATTAAACGCTTTCAACCTAATTTGAAAAAGTTGATCGACATCGGGTGACTATATCTTATGGTTGGCATAGGACCGATCGGTCAAACATGAGTCTTGGTAAAAAAATTTTTTTGTTTAGTTTTGTTAGCGTCCTTAAACTCGCTGATGACTTATTTTATATGCTTTCAAATAGATTCGCAAAATTGGGCCGAAATCGGATGACTATATCTTAAGGCTGCCATAGGGCCGATCGGTCGGAAATTGAGTCTTAGTGAGAAAAACTTTTTTCAGACGTTTATCCGTCGGAAAATAGGTTTTAGTTACAACATTTTTTGATTTTTATGTAAGCGTTCTTAAACTGTGACATTTGCATTTGCAAGGGTATAAAAACTTCGGCACAGACGAAGTTAGCTTGGCCTTCTCGTTTTTACTATTATCACCTCACATTTTCCCATAAATCACTTCAAATTTCCTTTAAAAACAACTTAATACTCAATTTATTGTGTGTAGTAATATTTATAACAAAAAATATAAAATTTTATTTAATATGAAATAATGAAATATTAACAAGAAATTTATTATTTAACAAGAAAAATAACACTTTATTTAATACGAAATATTAAAATAATTTGATTTATTTTTTAATGCATAGGCCGTTAGAGCTGCGCTTAATTTCAAGTTTTCATGTATTTTTCTGATACCTAAAACTTTTGGTATATCATATTTTTTCGGTATATCCTATTAATATTTATTTGCGTGTTAAAAAAGTTAAAGCATTGCTTATGAAAAAAACTATACATACGGTCGTGAACGCACTTAACTTTGATAATCAAAGTTTGGTTAATAGTAACCCCAAAGTCTCTTTATTTTTATATTAGGGACACATAACTTATTTAAAACGTGTTGTATCAGCCACCTGCTTGCATTCAATGCGAAGCAATAACAATAAAATAATGTTTTCGGTCGCGAACGTACGATTAGAGCATAAATAAGAAGAAAAATAAAAATTACCCTTAATCGAACTTTTTTTGGTCTCTGCATTTTTCTCTTCTTAATTGATTGCAATAAAGAGGTTTTGTAGATTTTGAGTTCAAACATAACATAGGTTTTGCATGTAAAATAATTAAATATTAAAATAACTTTAAAAGTAGTTTAAAGTGAAAAAAAATATTCCAGTTTTCAGGATAATTTCCTCATGAAAACAACTGAGATATGCTATGAAACCATTGTGTTATAAAAATTTAGACATATTTTTATAATTATACCCAAAAAAATACAATGATTATCAACATTTTATTTTTCGGTTCTGGTTGACCATTCGGCGGAAAAGCCCATATGCAAAATTTGCATATATTGAATATGCAGTTTGCAATGGAAAGTGGGTTATTTAATTAGTATAAATTCAAATTTTCACCTCAATCAACCTTCATTTAAAAAAGTGCATAAAATCCAATATCTAATTATATAGGAATCATCTCCGACCACATAAAGCATATATATTCTTGATCAGCATGACGAGCTGAGTCTATTGAGCTTTGTCCGTCCGTCTGTCTGTTTCTACGCGAACTAGTCCCTCAGTTTTAAAGCTATCGAGCTGAAGTTTTGCACAAAGCCTTCCTTTTACTGTAGGCTGCTAATATGTCGGAACCGACCGGATCGGATGACTACTTCTTGTAGCTGCCATAGAAATGATCGGTCGGAAAATGGGTTTTAGTGAGAAAAACTTTTTTGTTTTCAATATTAGCGCTCTTAAACTCGGTCATTGTTAATATTATATGTTTTTAAGCTGATCTGCAAAGTTTGGTCGAAAACGCTAACCGTTGAAGCGAACTTTTTCAAGTGTATTAAAAATTCGGCAAACGAAGTTAGCTTTGCTTTCTCGTTTTACACATTTTTTGGTTGGAGACAATGCATTACATATTCGTGCATTACTAGTGTCTCGTTCCATCCGAAGTGCGTAGGCTGGTTTATCCGTTGCCTTTGCTGTCAATGTTTGCAACCGTGGCTTGATGGTCAAGTCGACAAGTCGCTCTCCCACTTAGACCGCATGGGCCTGTTGCGATGCCATATATTCCCTGTTTACCCTTTATTCCATAGGGGGGTTAATACTGAATAATACTGTGTGGACAGAATAAACTTAAGTAGAGCTGCGATCTCTAGCTCGGATGTCTCCGAGAGATTGGTTAAACGGGGCTGACCCAGAATCCTAAGTCTCCTCCTACTCAGAGCAGGACAGTGGCACAGGAGGTGCTGTACCGTTTCCTCCTCCTTCTCATATTTGCAACTTCTAAAGAAATCGTGGTGTGCTACGCCTAGGCGCGCTGCGTGTCTGCCAATAAGACAGTGACCCGTCAGGGCACCCACCAGAAGCGCTATGTGTTCCTTTCTGTAACGCAAAAGTGTGTTAGTACGTTTTAGGTTGAATTCTGGACACGTAAGTCTTACTACCGAGCACGAGGAAAGGTTTTTCCACCTATCCGTAGCAAGACGCAGTGTTTCGCTTTCATGTGAAGCTTGTAGGTAGCCATAGGCATCCCTATCGTGCTGTTCTCTGGAAGGAGCTCGATGGTTGTGCTTAGTCAGGCCAGTTTGTCCGCAGACTCATTTGCGTCTATGTTTCGCACCCATAGGCACCCATATTAGGTATACAAACGTTTTCTTTCTATTTTGTGGCAACATTCAACAGCCACTAAACCCAAGTCGAACCCAATTCAACTTTTCAATCAAATTACACTTCAATAAAATTTTATTATATACATTTTGATCCCCCATCCAATTGTTAGCAGTTTCCCCCCAGATTCTACCCACGCAAGTTGAGGTTTCCAAAATGTTGAAACACATAAAATTGTAACTTTCTCTTCCCACCCATCCAAAGTCAAATGTGACGCTTCAAGAAACTTAAAGCCTTCTGCACGATATTTTGTATGCCCAGTTTATGCTGTGCCAATTCCAATAGCTCGGCCGGACTCTGAGATATGTTGTGCGGCGGCATCGGTAGCATAGCCTCATCAGAATCCGGTTGGGGTCCCACGTAGTATTTGACAACGGTGCCACGTACATGAAATGTGGGTGTCGGCAATGTGGGTAACGGTGCCAACGACGACAAAGCTGGCAGCGACGACACCACAGGCTCAATAATGGGCTCAGTCAAACGAATCTGTTGGCAAAACTGGGCCCTGTGCATTTTTAGAAATATATTAAATCGCGACTGTGGATGGAGGTAGAAGGGGTTAATGGTTTATAATCAAACTCAAAGTATACCCATGAGCAAAGAACTTACCATTTGGTTTTTGTCTATTTCAATAATAAAGTAAAAAAAAAATATATATTTTGTTTTTTGTTAAATTTTAGTTGCTGACCGTTTGATAGGCAAGATTTGACTAAAGTTTGGAGTTGGGTGATACAGGAATATAACGATTGACAGTTTGTACACTAAAAGCCAGGGTTACTGTTTGAGTAATGTTTACTATAAACCAAAATAGCACCCAAAAATTCCGAACTGAAAGTGATTTTTAATGGCAGAAAGGCGCGGATTGATTCATCTAGACCAGAACCAGCTTACGGCGGCGGAGACACCAATACAAATGAAGAAAACCACAAGAAATAGAAAGAGCAAAACCTATTATTGTGTGTGTGCGTGCTCGTGGCTGTCTGATGCACACGAAATTATTTGTCCCGTACATCAAAATCGACGCTGAAGACGACGCTTACATATTTGTTTATTGTGTTCGATTTTGGAAGAGGCATAAAAGACACAAATATGGGAGAAAACATACCAAGTTGTTGTTGCAATACACTTTGGTTTGTGCATGAGCGCCTATACGATCAATTATCGCTATCGGTATGCGCATAGGCATAGGTGAGCACCCCCTGATCTAGACTCTAGAGCAGCGATAGTTACATTACAAGTCGAAGGCATACCGAAGCTGATTCTAAAAGAGTAAACAGCTCTTCAGTCGCTGGCCAGCGTTCAGTGCGATCAGCTCGAAGCTAGTTCATGGCGCACCAATACGCTCTCACTTTTTGGCCTCGCTCTTGTGGATCAACCCTGCTCTAGAGGCTCAAATCCGCACAATTTGTAAACTTGTTCGTACACTCAAAAAAACAAAAATTATCCAAAATGCACCATGAAAATGAGAAATTCGGCTACAATTTCCATCTTACACAGAAAAAAACAAAGTAAACCCAACTATTTACACTTAGCTTGAAAACTATGTTTACCACTAAATGATCAAAATGGATAATGTATGTGGAGGGAGTAAGGGGAACCGATAGGCCAACGTCTTTTTCCTTGAAAACGTAAATCTTTAAACAAAATTTTATCTAAATTACCTTGACTGGGATTTTGTACCTTGGGGACTTAAACACAAAAGTGCAAAAGGTGATCCAGTAAATTTCTCTTTTGGCTACAAGTCTTCAAGCATTGGGAACACTTAAAGCATCGTTCCCTCGATTTTGTATCAATGTGTTCCACGTGAGATAACAATGCTTTCCATAGTGAGGTTTTCACATTTGACGATTTCGAATATCAGTCACTGTCCGTGAACTATGCAGAATATAGAATTTGTGAAATCAAATTTCCGTGACTGACGAATCATGAAAAGTAAAAAAATTGAAAAAAAAACTGACATCAGGTCCAGAATTCGAATTGGATTCTCTCTCCATTCAGCTTTATTCAATTTGCAGAAGAGCCTGCTACCACTTGGCTGGCGTGTTACATTAACAAAAGGATTTGGACACCATACCACACGGGCAGCAATTTAAATGTATTAAGAGCTGTGGGGCCAGCCTCAAATCACAAAAGGCCGTGCACACACACACACACCCAAACACAGGAATAACATGGAATGCCCACATTAAAATAAGTTTTAAAAACTAAGCAGCGCGGCTTATGTCACACACAGAAGCGGAGCAGCAACGAGACACAAAAAAATATAATAATAATACCAACACGGAACAGCGACAACACATTTTAGAATATAAATTTAGTTAAACAAATCTCGGGCCAGGCCTCTCCAAGGTACAAAACAAAGCCCTGCGCTACACGACCAAAAGAATGCAGCCTGGTCCAAATGGAAGGCACACTGGGTCAGCGAAACGAAATTGTGGACAAATTGTATACAAAAGTAAAAAGCGCTTCACTACTTTAAGTGTGATCAGCTCCATTTTGGGCCCACTGTAAAACAAGAAAGCAGCTTTGGTGATTCTAACAGTTTCCAATCATTCCATTTGCTCATGCTCCACCATTTGTGGTGTAGGGTAACACAGCTCACACAGAGATCCCCCACAAGCCCTAAAGTGCATTTCGGCCGTTTAGGTTTAGGGTTAGTTGGGTTCTGTTTTTCTTTCTTGTTTTTTTTTTGCCTTCTTTTTTTTTGCACCGCTGACAAATGTCAAAATATAATTTTTGCGTGGATTTGCGCGTGGAAAAAAAATGTTTTTGCCACTTTTGCAACTGCTGCCTGCTGCTTCTTATCGCTGCCGCTGCGACTCTAGCTGGCTGCCTGACTGGCACGTTAATGTGGCCTATGTGGCTGCTGGAGATGGCATTGCATGTCCTACTGTGAGACATAATTTTTAATAATCTACAACACGACCGGGTTAACATGACGACGGCGAGAGGGGGGGTAAAGCGGGGACGACGCGCATGCAAATGGGCGTAATTTAATATATAATTATACTCTATGGAAAGGCTGATGTACAAAAAAAACGCCCCAAAAAATGGGGTAGATTGCCTCTACTGAAGTGGTGAACCCGCCCCTTTAACAAAAGTAGGCACAAAGTCACTTTTGAGTCACTGTTTAGTCACTGTTAAGACACTGTTTAGTTTTATTTGAGAAGATCACAAAATATTGAAATATTGGAATGATGACTGAAAGTCCTTCTTCTTGACCCGTTATTTATATCACAACAGTTGTTTACACCCAGTTTAGCAGTGTCTTTTGAATTTTCAATCGTCACTTCCGTTCTTTTTTCCCAAATCTTTCGTCATCCGATCGTACTCTTGTTTTACTGGCGCTTTTTCAGCTCTTTCACAGATTTTGGGTCTGCAATTTCACGTTTTCATTCATACCGTACAAATCGTGTTGGAAGATGAGGATGCAAGAAGCAGCGTTTTATAGCCAATTCACATTGGAATGATCCCACCTTACGGCACATCCAGCCAATGGATCATCCACCATCCATTGGCTGGATGTGCCGTAAGGTTTTGCCGTGCCGAAATTTTGTCATCCATTTCAACATCCACGGTGGATGTTCCTATCTCACACTGTTCGCTTACGTTTTCAGCCGATAAATTTCAGATGCAGCACTAAAAAATTGGTATTCACCTCGAATATGTAAACAATGATTGGCAAGATAAAAGAAGAAAAATGTCGGAATCAGCAGCAGGTATGTTTAATAAATATATTTGATTATATTTGTATAATTTTAACATTTTTATTCCTTGAAGCCGGTAAAAAATCAACCACCAGCAGAGAGAAGTGGTCTGAGGCGATGGAGAACCATCTCATTGACTTGTGGCAGGAAAATATTGTGGACTTGCGAGGGGCCCGGAAGAACTTTCATGTCTACAAGGAGATGGCCCAGTCCATGAAGGACGGCGTGATGGACATTTCGTGGTCGGATGTTTGAACGAAGGTTGACAACTTGAGCAAAAAGTACAAGTAAGTATTTTACTTGACTACGAATAATTTGCAAATATTCACTTGTTAATTTTACATTTTGCAGAATAAAAAAATTATAAAGTGGGCCCAAGCGGAGGGGCGCCATCAACGTGGCTCCACTACGAAAAGCTGCACTCCTTCTTGGGGTGTTATCGCATCCATAATATGGAAGAAAACGCTGTTGATAATGATAGTAAGTTACATCAAATATTTTAATTCTCTCCACAATATTAATATAATGCGTTGTTTGCAGATGTGGAAAAATACTATGCAGAAATAATCGAGATGGACCCTGATATGGCTAGCTGCAGTTCCAACTCAATGATAGCCACCAGTGCTCCCCCAGCAAAGCGAAGTAAAGCTAATTCCCAAGCCGAGCTTGTGGAAATAGCTCGTGAGAGGCTTGAGGTGCAAAAGCAGCAGCAGAAATCGCAGGAGGAGCATAAAAAATCTCAAAACGAGATCCTGCAGCAAATAGCGAATAGCCAAGCCACATTCCAGTCGGAATTGCTGCAGTTCTTACGGGAGTAAATTGAATGGTTGTTTGTAAGATATTTTGCTAAAAATAAAATAAAAGAATAGTATATATTTGGCCGTTATCTACAAACCTCTAACAACCCAAAAGCAACTCAAAAGCAATTGTCGGTGTTCCTGAAACCTCTTTTGGTTGTTTTCAAATGTTGCGAATTTTGTGCCGACATTTGGTCTATGTTTTGCTAATAAAGAGATTTGAGTCAAATATAATAAGGAGGAACACAGCTTAAATGCTTAACTGATCGAATTGCATTAATATTATTAAAGATTTTATGGGTTTTTAGTAATAAAAATGAGTTTTAAAATATTGTCCACCAAAACAATGCAAAAGTCTGAGGGCAGCAGAAAGCAACAATAAGCAAACCTGCCAACTTATTCCAAATGTGACAATATCATTTTCGGAGTTTTTATTTTCTTTTCAAAATAAAAAGTTTGTTCGCTTAAATGAAGTATAAACTTAACAAGATTATGTGGATAAATTAGCAGTTTAGTAAATTATTATTTAAAATGTTAGTTCAATGAAGTACCGAATCAAACCCATCGATAAATTCTGTCTTCGAGAGTTTCAAACTACAAATGGAAGACAAGTTATCAGTCGCTCGGGAAGCTTGGAACTGATCACATCGTTCGAAGGAGGGCTCCACGTATGCCTTTCTCAAGGCGCACGTGTATGACATGCTAGTCTTTTTCTTCCGCTTTTAACCTAACTTGTGAACTACATCGAAGTATAATTCAGACATCACCATCGAAAAATGGTTAATGACCAACAATCTACTATTACAAAAAACATTCAAGTGAAAAATACTCATTATTGTCGTGAACAATAGCGTGATAGTTGAATTAAACATTTAATTTGTGTATTGTTTGTGTCGCGCACACATTCGATATTCGTACCTGGTCACTGTTTGGAAAAACGACCAACCCCCCATCGCAAACACAGCGATTAGAGCAAAAAAAAAGAAGTTTTCAGCAGTCAAGTTTTTAACTGCACTTTTTACATCTTTTTTGATCTTTTAAAATTTTAGGATGTTTTTATAGGGGAAACATAGAACTCCGGAGGAAGAGGCAGTCATGCCATATGGAAAAACAGTCAGATATCGCCGCAGAGAAGTAGCTTACGCTTCATCAGAAATCAAAAGTGGATTACATCATTTTTGAAACTCTTGTCACGATTATGTCTCCCTCGCCAACGGCCTTCTCCCAGCAATATGCAAACAATTAATACAGCCACGGGCATTTTTGAATTTATATTTGTGCACTCCACTCACTTGTAAACAACAGGGTTTTCAATACAAAATAATTCTCTTCAATTTTTTTCCGATACAATTGAGTACTAATGGCTTAAAAATAATTTAAAGTTTGGAACACAGTGCACACCACAACCACTTGCAGCATTTGGCTTAGAAACTATCAAATAAAATTTGAATCCTACATTAATTTAAATTATTTTGAAGCCTACAACCCTGTCGTGGCAGCCCCAACGCAAAAACTACCAGTCAGCTGTTTTGCATGCAACTCCGAAGCTAACTCCGAAAAATTAAATCTCCTACATTTGTAGAACAATGACATTTGGATTGGTTGTTTTCCAAAACAACTGACCCCAAAATCTCTAGAGATATCTGGAACACATCGGAATGTTAAGTTTATGTTTTTATTGGCAATAGTTTGCTATGGCACATCTGATCTGTTCTGCTGACGGACTAAAATCTACAGAAGTATTGCTCCGATGTGGTTGGTTCTGGACTTCACTTGAAGCGATCCTACAATTTTCCAATATTTGGCTATTGCGATTATTCAACATGTTGTGCAATATGCAGCAGGCCATGATAATGGCACTATTATTTTTTATGTGGCTATCTAGACCTTTGCCAATTCGCCGAAATCGTGCTTCCCGAATTCCGAATCGCTTTTAAAAATATGTACAATTAATTATAATTAAAAAGATCGCACGATTTTAGTAGCACTTGCAAACATCCATACGCTGCTTGGCATGTGTGAATTAAAACTAGATAGCCATGCAAACATTTCCTCATCGTCGAATTCTTCGATTTTCTCATTTGAATCCAGCGCCACCTTAAGTTTTTGTAACAATTGGTGTTGTTGTTGCGCAACAGATAAATCAACTGCCAATTTATTCATATTTTTTAACAATTTGTACACCTTTGCACATGCATCAGCTGATTGCCAATGGATGGTGGATGTGGCCAGTGCGAATCGGTGTTTCACATCTTTAAAAAATCCCATTCGTACCCCAAAGATGTGCTCAGTGTGAAAACCATATTAGCTGCCTTATTTGAAAAGCACACTGTCGGGAGTGTTAATTTTCCTATGGTGAGGGGCGACATTCATCTAAAACCTCTTGTGATCTTTGGGTCACAGCAACCGGTTGATACGCAACTCCACGTCGAGAAAAAAATTGAGACTCTACCCGCGATGTAGGTATCAACGCACAACCACCACGATCTCCCGCAATGTGAGCAGCTTAGGGTTACTGCTCATCCCGTGGTACCTATAATATCTCTGACATGTTTGGTTCAGAGAGTACTGACTGGAGTCTGCAGGGTTGTGTGTCAAGCCAGTCATCATGTCCCTCGTCATCGTGCCCCTAGCGGAACGTACTTTCATACAAAAGTTTGAGACAAAACTTCCATATGAGCGTCAACAGTTTTAACTGCCTCTTTGGCACTTGTGCACTTGGCTCCAATGTGAAACACCCTATACAGACGATAGTCGCTTGTGTGACGTGTTGTGTGAGAGCTTGAATGTCTATTTTGGCCCTGCTTGGGCACGTTTTGTGAGGAACTGGGTGCACCAGTGCACTCTCACTTTTGGATCTCGCTCTTATTGACAAACGCTTATGTAAATACAGCTTTAGTAGCGCATCAAAAGGGGAACCATTGCACTTTTCTCTTAGGCTGTAACTGTAATTTAGTGCCGTACTTCGATTAGCAGTCAACCTGCACTGGTTCGGTTCAGTGGTTCGCACAGTTTGTAATCTGCCTGTTCGGTTCATGACAGTTTTCGTTTAGCAACTTTCGTATATTCTTCCAAATTTTTCAAACTAAATAGATTCCTAGAAAACCAAACCTTCAGTTTTAGAAAACATTTGAAAAGCTTTAAAGTCCAAATAAATGTACCAAACAAATGAAGTGAAATATTTAGTCCTCGTTCATAAATTTTAGGATTTCATTTTGAAGAGATTGTAAATAAGTCGCTGGCACTGTCTACACCAGGGGTGTCCACGGCCTATGCGCACAGCGCGCATTCGTTGTAGCCAGCGCATAGCCGAAGTAAATTGCAATAACAACTTTATCAGGCCTGTTCCGGTTTTCACTTTCACTTAATTTGCTCGAATTCGATTTGGTTACCTGTTCCGGATTTCACAAATCGATAGATTTACTTGATTTAAATTCACATAGCTCGGAGTCGATGAATTCAAAAGTAAATTCGTTTTTTTAGTTAATAGTGTCAAAATAATGGCTTAAAATTATTTTTGTAGCAATGTTTAGTGTTTTTAGACACTTTCTGCAATCTCACATTCTTTAAAAAAATTTGTTATATAAAAATAAATAATTTGTATGATAAGCCTTAATTTTGTTCTGTGCCATCCAAATCGAATTCACATTTTTTGTTCAACCTGTTCCGGTTTTTACTTTTTTATGAAACGCTTGCAACATTCGAATAAGCTTCCAATCAAAATTAAATCAACATTATTTGTTAAAATACTATAAACTTCTTAGACTTTTCTGTGTGATTTTTTTATGTTTGCAGCATATTGAAGTGAAAAAGTAGTCAAAGGGAACATTTTGGA
The DNA here is from genome assembly GCA_037044535.1 of Lordiphosa magnipectinata. Lineage (NCBI taxonomy): Eukaryota > Metazoa > Arthropoda > Insecta > Diptera > Drosophilidae > Lordiphosa > Lordiphosa magnipectinata. The sequence continues at coordinate 42,919 of JBAMBO010002901.1, forward strand.
AATGAAACATTCGAATTGCAAATCGAATGCAAATCGGTCGAATACCAGAACAACTTAAATCAAATCGTTCGATTTTGTTTGCATTTGAAATCGAAAAAATATGTGTAAACCGGAACAGGCCTGTATATGTTTTCTTTCTTTGCCTCTTGCAATATTGAACGCAACAACATTTTGTTGACACACACATCAACAGGCAATAATCTGGTTTCTTTTCCTATTTCTTGTGGTTGTTGTTGCTTTAGAAATATTTTTCGTTTTGTATTGGTGTCTACGCCGTAAGCTGGGTACAAGAAAATTTAATTGGTAAATGTTCACAAAAAATTTCATCGATGGACCGAGAATTATGAAGAATTTACGTGCAGAAATAAATAAGCGGAAACCCGCAGTTTCTTTTTAAATGCATTTGAATGAAGTTTGCATTTTTGCCCATACAAAATATGTGTAATCGCATGTGCTTTACGAATTTTGTTTTTGATTTAAAATAAATTTCATACAAATTTTCTATAAGTTTGATATTTACCCTTTATTTTATTCGCTTCCGACTATGAAAATGGCGCTTGACATTGGATGATACATCCCTGAACTATTTTCCACACCACCAATGTGAGGAGCGTTTTTTTAATATGGTTTCTCTAGAAGGCCTAGTCCACATATGCTCAGCAATGTTGTGAGAAGGTCGCTGTAAAATGAATGTTTAATGCCATTGAAGAACAATTCTAATTTTAGCACTACCCCACATACAGATTCTATGCTTGCTTACGATCCTTCCACCTCTTCTTCCTCTTCCAATCCCTCCAACACTCCCTTCTCTCCCTCTTCCTGTGTAATTTGTTTAATGTAATAGATGCACCACAGACGAAGAACACAAATTTGGTAGTCGAGATATTTCTAGTCATAGAACTTTTGGACCCAATGGGGCGTATGTGGTGAGGTAAAGTTGCTGATCGGTTCAACTTGGAGAACCCAGCGCGATCCTGGCTTACTGCGTCTCAAGTCGAATCACATCTCCTCGTTGGTGACCGCCGGTAACAGACAGCGATGCACATACAAAGCTTCTGGCTAACTGAGCGGCGGGCCCTCCTTTCAGGGTGCAATATATAGGGTTGGTGCATCGGGCTTGGTACCCACCAGCGTCAAAAAAAACTCCATCCAGCTCGCACGAAGCAGAAGCGAGTAGAGGGCATTTATAGCAGAGGCCGAGACCGTCAAGCGGTTGTGATGCAAATAGTGGGCCAATAATGGAGAAGAAATTCTTCTTTGATGACATTTGTTTCAACATTTTTGAAGTAAACTAAACATTTACCATTTAATTTAACAAATAATTTTATTTAACTGTCTCCAAAAAATTTAAACTCGAAAATTATAACCTAGGTTAGCTGCTAGCTCAGCCAGCTCAGCCATTGATTCTGGTTCCTTGGCCACTGATGTATTACGATTTCCACGCTTCGCATCCCCAGATTTTTTTGTGTGTGTAGAAGTGGTAGCTGTGTCTTGTGTGGGTACAGCAACTTCCATATCTTTCTCCTCTGAAGTTGTCTGAATATCGCTTGTGTCGACATGCTGTGGTTCTATTTTTTAAGAGGTGCTACCCATCTTGCTAACTAAAGAATGGACATAAGATATAGGTCAAAACTTTACATATAAAACTTACCTTAAGTTGTTGTTGCTGAATATTAAGTAGTTTTTAGTTGTATGTTTTGTTTTCGAGTGTTAAATGTTCTACTTATAGTTGAGAAGTGAACTGAAAAGGGGTGTTAGTTTTTGTAAATGAAATTTTTGTTCCAATTTAAAATCCCTGCTGAGTTTTTACGAACCTCAAAACCACAATTGTTTATTTTTGGTTCGAAATTGCTATCCGGAGCTCTGCAGTGGTTTTAAGTCAATCGAATGAAAAACAATTATTACCATACAAAATATTCTAATCATTTTTCTTGTGTCCCGTTCTTTCAAAATCGCGTAGGCACACACATATCACAACATGTAAGCTGTCTCTGCGCAGCATTGGTCTACAACTACGTGGCGCAACCTCTGAATTATTTGTGTTAGTAACATTGTGTTGTGTTTGACTAAATCGCATATACGGTGCGAGTGATTAGCTCCTCTGCTAGAAGCTGAATGTTTTATTAAGAAATTGGTTTTTCCTTTTTATACACTTTTGGTTCTATACCCAAGCAAGCGCACTGACAATGGTTTTGCGCTACTTGAATTTATAGTTTATTGATAACAGATGTGGCCCTTTCTTTTTAGGGTACTTGAGTACCAAACGCTAATTGCGCTTTTCAAATATCCTTGAACAGTGTTAGTACAGCAATTTCGGGGTCTGCATTAACAGGAGTCCGCTCAATATATAAGAACTTTTGCAGATTTTTAATATAGCGAGTGTGGATGTCCTCAGATTTATTTGTGTTATCAGTAACAGTGTTTTGTGTTATTTTAGCAATTGTGTGCATTCTCAGGAGTCCGCTCAATATTGCGAGTCTCGAGTTCTTCGAATAACTTTTACCCATTGCTATGTAAGAACTGGACCTACGAAATAAGTCAAAACTTTGCATTTAAAACTTACTTAAAGTTTTTGTGTTGACTATTTTGTTGTTTTCAGTTGTATCAGAAGTTTTCGAATGTTCAACTTACAACTTATAGTTGAGAAGTGAAATGAAAAAGGTTGTAGGTTTTAGTAAATGAAATTTTTTTAAGTAAATTTAATCTAACGACCAATTTTATGTTTTAATTAACCGTGTGAGCTCTTCTTCACATTGCACCTTAAGACGATAATTGTAACCAGCGATGGCGGCCAGCTTAATTAAATCCATGTATACTGGGTTCCGCCCTTGATGGCGACGTAAACGGCAATGATTGTGGCCCTATGTGGAACACGAGAAATCAACAACTGCGGACGAAGAGGCATGTACTACGAGTTGACCCAACTAGTGTATTTAATGAAGTTGACGCAACCTTTGACTCATCTATTTCCACAGTCAACTCGATGTCCGAATTGTCTGGAGTCCGCTCAGTATGTATGAACTTTTCCAGATCCTCAATATCGCGAGTGTCGATTTTCTTCGGATCAATTGTTGAAGAACTAGTAGCAAAGATTTATAGATGACGCATGTGAAACAAAAAACTATTGTTCTTGGGAGCTGACATTGGATCCCAAAAAAAAAAACAACTTAAAAATGTTGTATGAGATGCGGTATCTATATATGTAGTGTCTTTGCTTGTAGACATTGCAAACTAAAGACTGGATTTAGCTCGTCGTTGCCAGGATCTGTCTCAGATATTTTTTGTTTCTGGGACTCTTGGTTTCTTCTGTTTGCTAAAGGCGTTCACCAGCCCAAATAAATAGACCCAGCGCCGTCGATCTTGGTCAGGGCCGATACCGTTCGTCTCGAGGCTTGCCCGTGGGAGCCACCTCTGGGACCGTGAATCGTTACAAGCCTTGCCGGAACTCGCCTACACGCGTGTGTCGTGGCTGTAACCCCGCCGGGTACAGTGCGCCGATCTTCGGAGATTGCACTTTTTTCTGTGTCGGTGCGTCTTGATCCCTTCCTTGAAGGCCTACCTGTTCTCAGGAGTCGTTCCAAAACTTGCTTTGTTGGATCGCGCCACCCGCGTGTGCCGTGACCGTACTCAGCCGGATGCAGCGGCCGATCCGGAGATCGAACGCTGGGAGCCGGATTGGGCAAGCGACGGTGCTATTCAACCCAAGATATACTTAAGAAGGTAGCCGCACTTGCTCTCTTTGCTTACTTCTTAAATGTCACTCTGTAAACAAGCCTTGTGAGCGACGCTTCTCCGCCGACGAATTTTTTTGTGTTCAGCTTCTTATTTAAGAAGTTGTAAGAGAGCGAGTGCGGCTACCTTGTTAAGTATATCTTGACTCAACCGGGAATCCGATCCAGACACAGATCCCTTGGTTGCGGGGTAGTTAGTACTACTCTACTGCTCCAAGGTGTTGACTCGGCCGATGCCGCGCATCGAGTGAATTGCCAGCTCGCTCAAGGCGTATTTAACAAGGTGGCAGCGACGTCGACGTCGCCCTCTTTGCTGTTGTCTTACGCAAGGCGTATTTAACACTGGCTCTCTTTCTTTCGATTGCTCTGATTTTTCGTAAGGCAACGCGACGTCGACGCTGCTGCCACCTTGTTAAATACGCCTTGAGCTCGCTGATGCTCTCCTTTATAGGCTGCTGGGCGCAGTCGCTAGCGACGTCGATAGCCGTGCTGCCGTTAGCAATGTAATCAAAGGCCGCCTATCGTCTGCTGTTGGCGATCGATAGATGGCGGGCGATCAATAAATGGCACGTGTTGAAATGTGCGCACGTGTTTGGAATCTTTTATTTAACTAATTCTGGGGAAATTTTTATGTGGGACTTCATGTTACTTAGTAGTTCTACGAAAATAATAATAATAATAATTATATTAATAATTATAGTGAAAATGTGTGACTTCAGGTGGAAATAAAGTGCTATTATTACATATACTAATGTTGCGTGCTCCAGGGGCGATGCATGGACGTAAGAAATAAGCCAAAACTTTGCAATTAAAACTTGAATTGTTGAATATTTTGATGTTTTCAGTTGTGTTAGATGTTTTCGAGTGTACAATGCACTATACGAAATTTTCCCAAATTTTAGGCATTCAAGGCATCAAGCTAGATTTTGCGGACATTTTTTTTGTCTCAAGCTATACATATCGTTGGGTTATATTTGGGAAAAGGTGAGCGTGGTAGCACTTCATCCCGCCTTAAACAAAAATTATACAAAAAATTATATTTTTTCTTGACAGAGATGCGAATGTACTAATAAAATTGTAAAATTATTGACGTGTAATCAGAAACATATTTTTCGCCCGGAAACTTAATGGAATTACAGATGTCCTGAGAAAAAATGCGACCTCTTATATGAATGGTTATGAATTGATTTTGCTTAAGAGAGTCAGGCTGTCTACGTTCAAATTGTTGTAATTTTCGGTTACATTTCCGCCATTTCATGGCCAGATTTGCACAAAATACCCTTCCTTTTTATAGGGTATATTAAAATTGTCCAGATGTTTGTAACGCATAGAAGGAAGCATCTCCGAACATAAAAAGTATATATATTCTTGATCAGCATGACGAGCTAAGTTGACGAGCCGTTTGTTTCTATGCTATCTACTCCATCAGTTTTAAAGCTATCTTAACCAAACTTTGCACGAAGTCTTTTAGTACAAAGACGCTGCACATTTGTCGGAACCGGCCGGATCGAAGTTAGCTTTCCTCAATTTTTTCTATGAAATATCTTTCAGTTGCGTCTGAAAGACTTTGGCTTAACCCCTCTCTGAACCTATCAAAAATAAAACCTTCTTTGGGAGATCGACTCGTCGCATTTTTTCACTTGGCAAGCAAGTGGGCATTGGAGAAAATTAGGTTAAGAACTGCGCACAGTTTCAGATTGAGAAAAAGTGAAACGGAAGCGGAATTTAAAAGCCGATTTTCACATACGCGCGTTCTGTCATCGATTGAATGATTTTTCGATAAGTCCCCAAAGGTGTTTCTACTGCGTTCAGCGTTCAGTTCCGCGTCCACAGCAGCTGATCTGGTGTACTTGTTTACCTTTGCGCATCAATAAATGAATTTAAGTGACATTGTTTTGCTAAATACAATTGAGAAGCAACAATTGCAGCTTATGCTGTTTAATAAAAATGTTTTGCAAGTGATGAACGAGCTTGCTGTGACGAGCTTTGCGTACGAGGAGTCCCACCGACTTAGCATTTGTCATTTGTAAGCTAGAATCAATTACAATAGTATTCCAGTTTTAACTTCTTCATTATTTATAGCCGGTTCCTTTTGAAAGAAACGATTTTCAAGGAGTTCTTTCCTGCGGATGACAAACATTTCAGATTTTAGTGGAGCTGCTGCCTGGGACTTTTCGGTTTCCAACTCCTCTGGACCGCTTGTCCGTCGCTTGGTTCATCAGTAGAATAGTGATCGATTGGGAGGCTATTTGGATTATCCAAATTCAGAGGGTATAATTTTATTCCCAGGTGGCGGGCATTCTGTCGGATGGCCCACACTTTGCATGCTCCTTTCTGAAACAAATATGAATGACATTATCAAGTATAAAACCATTTGCAAATAATTGCATTTCTACCTGTACTTTTTGGACAGCATTTGATATACATTATTTAAATAAATAATACTAAAAATTTAAATAAAATAAAAGTGGATGCAACTTATTGCCGGCCCAGACGCAGCTGTAGTAGAAACGCACTATAAGATGCAAAAAGTAACAGCCCTAACAAATCTATCAGCGATCGCAGCTGATCGTGGCAGAGCGCGCGATTTCGATAACAATGGCGGATGCGATCAACTGGCTGCCTATCGTTTGCGCGCGATTAGAATTTTATTAACATGAACCTAGGTGGCGGTGTGGCGCTTCTTGCGCTCCTTGGGCATGCTGAAATATTAAACTTAGATTTAGGGAATATGGATATATGAATGTGTGCATTAGCTTAGGTCTAGGGAGTATTTCTATTGTTGATGGAGTAGCTTAGGTTTTGGGTTGCACGTAGTCGAAAAGTCAATTTCTTAGGAAATTTTATAACTTTCTCAATATTATGACCGGAAAACATATTTTTATAGAACAGAATCGCTTGAAATGATAATTGAAAATGCGTTTTAATGCACAAATCAAGCTTTAAAAGGCGAATGGAAATCTCATACATTTATGTACATTTAAGGCGAGGCTAAATTCAAAAATTTTAAAAATGATAGCAATAAGTCATTTGGTCTATTCGACTCGCCGATTTACATAGCTTGTTAGTTTTACCGAAAGTAAACGCAAAAGTCTGTCTACTATCTATGAACCCAAATAAGAACCAAAATCTATAGTTTCGATATGTACAGTAACCGGTAAGATTAAGTGAATGCTGTCTTGACAACCTTAGTTTTTCCAGACTGGTGGAAAGTTGCCAAAGGGATTCCAATCCCTAAAACTTCTAAAAGCTATAGGCAAATATATGTACACCCGTTCTTATCAAAGGTTCTTGAGCGCCGATGCAAATAAACGAGTTCATGACCAAAAATGAGCTAGTTAATCACCAGCAATCAGGATTTTGTAGAAAAAGAAGCTGCTCCACATCAATTCTGAAGGTGGCCGAAGACATTCGGAAACAAACTGATATTGGCGAACTTACATCATTTACTCTATTAGAATAGAGTAAAGCGTTTGACACGTTCAACCACGAATTACTTTGCAGTAAGTTAAGCCGAATGTATAGTTTTTTTTAGAACTGCTGTAAGTCTCATTCCATCTTACCTTTGGAAACGACGTCAACAAGTTACGACACAGACTACCTCTTCCACACACCTAGTCCTGAAACGATCTTAAAACCGCTGCTGTGTTCTTTATAGGTTAATGATTTGCCAACTGTCCTGTCTAACTTTAAAGTATAGGTATATACATATGTATGACGATGATGTCCAACTAAATGTGCTGAATGTGTCCTAGTATGCAACTATGACCTTAGCCAATCTCTTGTACAAACTTCTTCAAACGATTATAACTGCCCGAACGGCGAATAGCCAAATAATCCTCCAAGTAGTAGTCAGGGATTATGCAAAACATCTCAAACAGATCGGCCTTGTTGACGGCATGCTCGACCCCCTTAATCCGATAGCAGGACGCATATTATATCCCAATATCTGTACAATTGTCTTGCAGGCCTTCTCCTCTATCTGCTCCAAGTCACAGATGTGATTTTATGCTCGCCCCACACTTTGGCTTATATATGGGCATACTAAAAATTTATGTGAAACAGGCCTTTACCAAAAACTTCATTCCAACTTGATTAAGTCTCACGATAGCTAGGACCTACTTGACTTCTAGACTTGTAAAGCGAAGCTCTTTTACGGACGTTCGACTGGGGGACTAAAACTAGAAGAAATTTGTCTTTTGCGCCAGATTCTTTTGGGTACGCTTTTGTGTTTGCATTTTGTATTTGCAAAGTCAGCCGCTTTTATCATTTGCCGTAGCATCAGGTGGGTTCTGTGTGTGTGTGTGTTTCTGGGTGTACAGAGTTAGAGGGTGCGAGGGGGAAAGAGGAAGGAACAGTGGGGGATCAATGGGGGAACAGTGGGTTAACTGTGAGTTAACAGTGGGCTAACAGTGGGTTAACAGTAAGTTAACTGTGGGTACTAAGCTCGACAAAAAAGTAGGAGGTGGCGTCAGTATACTTAGTCGAGCTCTTAAAGGAATCCGATCAAGAAATCTCAGCTCTATTTAAGTTCAGCTTGACTACACATTGGTTCGGCAGAAAGGACCCTCTTTGTAATCGCAACCTAAGCTAAATAGTCGCCTAATCTCTAAAAAGACTTTCCAAATTTCAAGTTTGTTTATATTACTTTTTTCTCGTTTTCTAATAGAGCAGTTGCTCGTCGTCTAAGCCCAAGTCTCGTTTCCCCGGTCCCTCTCCAAATGGCGATTATTTCAACTTTCGTGTTACTTCTCAGACTTGCAAAGAGTTTTTTCTTATATTATTTTTGAAGGTAAAATGTATAAGTAGAAAGACGCGAAAATTGTCTTGTCTAAGCCTCGGATTGATGTTATCTTTTGGGCTGTTGCTACCAATCCCAGGTGTTGTAATTAAATTATCATGCCAGGCAAACACCCACACACACACACACGAGAGAGTTGCTGGTGTTGTAATTCAAACGGCAGCAATGGGTTAACATTAGCGCACTTTTATGGCCTGTGTTAGGATAAGTGACTCGCAGTGCGGTTTGTTGTCTATGATTAGCTTAGGAAATTTATAACAACCGCAAAGGCATTTTGCGGCTGAAAGAGCAACTGCAGCAGCAAAGCCTGGGTATGAAAATTATTTAAATTTATTTGAATTTCACAAAAGATTTTAAAATTGTTAAGAAAACATGAGATGATGGCGCAAAAATGTAAGCAAAACATTTTGTAAATTCCTTTGGAGAAAGTCTAAGGAAAGCGAGGAAATATATTTAGTTGTGTTTTTTATTTAGTCTTATTATTTATATTTTGATTGTTAAAATATGATTTTAATTTTATTTTTTGATTGTTTTCGCGTATGGAACCAACGGCGTGACGGTATTCATGCCATTGGTTGGATCGGCATATTCAAAGATCTAGAAAGTGTCAATCTGGCTGTCGACGTCAACGACGCATTTATGTATGTGATATCCGTTAAACAACGGCAAAACTGTTCTTAGTATCAAATATGCAAGATCATTTGTATTTTCAGTTATAATAAATATAATTAAATAAAATTTAAATATCTGGATATTTTACTTATATCCAAGAAGATCTATTCTTGAAATCGAGACTTTTTATACTCACTTTCAAGCAGATCTATGCTTGAAAACGAGACTATTCATGCTTACTTTTACGTTGATTTATTTTTGAATTCGAGACTTTCCATGCTTACAACCAAAAAGATCTATGCTTGATATGAAGCTGATTTTATTTAAATCAAGAATTTCAATCTCAAAAATTCATGCTTAATTTCAGTATTTTCTAAGGATCCAATAATATTCCTTCTTATCGTACTTTTGATATCAAAACTGCTTGATATCAAGCACGATCGGCTTGGTATTTTCTCTGAGTGTATGAATTGATTTTGCTTGAGCCAGTCAAGATGTCTACGTTCAAATTGTGGCATTATTCGGTTACATTTCCGGCACTTCATCGCCAGATTAGCACAAAATATCCTTCCATTTTTATACCCTTGCAAAGGGTATTATAATTTTGCCCAGAAGTTTGCAACGCATAGAAATATTCATTTCCGACCCCATAAACTATATATATTCTTGATCAGGGCGACGAGCTGAGTCGATTGAGCTTTGTCCGTCCGTCTGTCTGTCTGTCTGTCCGTCTGTCTGTCCGTCTGTCTGTCCGTCTGTTTCTACGTAAACTAGTCTCTCAGTTTTAAAGCTATCGAGCTGAAATTTTGCACAGAGTCTTCTTTTTACTGCACGCTGCTAATATGTCGGAACCGACCGGATCGGATGACTATATCTTATAGCTGCCATAGGAACCATCGGTCAAAAAATGGGTCTTAGTGAGAAAAACTTTTTTGTTTTCGGTGTTAGCGGCCTTAAACTCGGCCACTGCTAATATTATATGCTTTCAAACAGATTTGCAAATTTTGGTCAAGATCGGATGACTATATCTTATAGCTGTCATAGGAACCATCGGTCGGAAAATGGGTCTTAGTAAAAAAAACTTTTTTGTTTTCAATGCTAGCGTCATAAAACTCGACCATTATTAATATTATATGTATTCAAACAGATTTGCAAATTTTGGTCAAAATCGGATGACTATAACTCATAGCTGCCATAGGACCGATCGGTCGGAAAATGGGTCTTAGTAAAAAAAACTTTTTTGTTTTCAAGTAAATCGTTCTTAAAGTCGGTGATTCTTAATACTAACCCCTTTCAAACTAATTTGAAAAAGTTGATCGACATCGGGTGACTATATCTTATGGTTGCCATAGGACCGATCGGTCGGAAAATGAGTCTTAGTGAGAAAATCTTTTCTGTTTTCAATTTTATCTTTCTTAATCTCCGCGATTGTTAATTTGATATGTTTTCAAAAAGATTCGCAAAATTTGGTCGAAATCAGATGTTTATCTGTCGGAAAATGGGATTTAGTTAAAATTTTTTTACATTTTTATGTAAGCGTTCTTAAACTCTGACATTTCAAAAACAGCATTTGCAAGGGTATAACAACTTCGGCACAGACGAAGTTAGCTTGGCCTTCTCGTTTTTTTTTTTATATATTTCAGATGGGTGAGTTTAGCAGCTGCTCAGTTAACAGAGCTCTGCTAAATCAAAATTCGTCGTATGAAACATTGAAGACTGATGTATCTGTGAACTAAAGAGAAAAAAATGTTAAGTTTTGAACAGTTTTTGAAAAGTAAAAATTTCCTATAGTGCATTGCTCCGAGATTTCTTCTCTGCAATTGTTGTCAATCAGACGCATAATCAATTGCGTCGCAATTAACTCGCTTCTATGTGTGAAACGTAGAAAGGGCGCACAGAGAGCGGAACAGGTGCAGTGCGCGCAATCGAGATTCGCTGATAATGTTGGTTTTTTCGGTTGTTGTTGTTGGACCGCTGCTCTGTGAGATTGTTACGTTTAACTATTCTTTCTTTTCTTTAAGTTTTAATGTTTCAATTGTACTTAAAGACCATTTCCATCGCTCAGCCCTAACCAGCCGCAAAGTATGCTAAGCAATTTGACAAATTCTTCTCCCTCTTTGCCATTCGGAATGTGTCTGTATGTGTGTACCAAATGGAGTAACTTAGGAGCTGCATACTTAGCCTCTGGCATTTTTTGCATTTCGGTAGTTCGGCTCTGGTCTCAGCTGTTTGACCAAATGTGGACTTAGGACGTGCTTTTAATTTTTAAAAACTGCTTTTAAAACGCGATAAAACACGTTGAAATGGCAAATAGTTGTGAGCGAGAAGAGCATATCTAACCATTTACATATCTAACTACATACACATAACGCGAACAAATCCCAGGCCAGTGAAAAAAAATGTGGCAACCGGAGAGTGGACAACCAAGGCAACTGCAAAGCCAAAGAAACAAAAAAAAAAAAAAAAAAAATTGTGGAAAGCGTGCATTTACATAATGAAAGATGTAACTGTGTGTGTGTGTGTGTGTGTGTGAGTATGAGGCAAGGGATAAGCAGCGACGTTGGACGTCATGTGCGTGGCACTCTTTACTTTTTTTATTCGTAACGTACGACAAGAAAAAAATGAAATTATAAAATATTGAAGCAAGTAAGAAATGCGCAAAGGACACTCGCTCATTCACACAAACACACACACATAGAAGCGGTGCACTGCTTGAGGGGTCCAACTGTACCGCACACACTCTTACACACACTCAGAGAAATTGCTGGATAATTAAAAGAATTCAATGGAAGGCGTTCAACAAAGACATTTGATCGCTAATCAGAATTTAACGTAATTACATTTTTTGTTTGTTGGCATGTTGCAGTTTTAGCCCTGTGATCACTGAAAGTTAGTTTCTTTGCCTGATTTGACTCTTTTCACATTCGGATTGTGGAGAACCTATACTTTTGTTTTGACTTTCTTTGATATTATCGGAAAGAACTACTCCTTAACTTCGAAATAAACTATCCCAAACTATTCTACGATTTTTTCCAATGATCAAATTACTTGCCGGTTGTTCTGTTTCTGCAAGGCATTCTTTTGTGCAGTAGACAGTTTTGTAATTTTATTATTGTCGAGACTATGCATTAAAAATGGTATAAATATCTTTGCTTAAAAAAATCGTACAATTCTTAGACAATTCCAGCGAACTGGAAGGTTGTGAAAGTGGAGGAGTCCAGTAATGCGAATATCCACGTAATCTTCCAGATAAACAATGAGGCAGTGGAGCACCTGGCTAAAACCAAAGGACTTTTGGATTACGCTTTTAAAAAAGTGAAATTGACTGTCTATAAGACAGATACGACGGCGCTAGGTAACCTAGCAGCGAGCGTAGAGGCAGAAGAGCCAAGCGATGACGATATGGAAACTGACGATCCACCTTCCCTAGAGGAGTCGGGAGGCTACATATCGTCAGGGTTAGACTATGGCACGAGTCTAGGGAGACTCTACACCAAGCATGAGCTTTTGCACGATGAAAGAAATGATGATGCAGAAGGCGATGCTACCCTAACGGCAGAGGAAATACTTTCTGATGATGCAGATGCTTCAAATAAATCTGCATCACAGTAAAGCAGCTTCCGCTGCACTTCTGCTTCGCCTAGCAAAAGGTGAAGCAGACATTGTTTTAGTCCAAGAGCCTTGGATCACTGGTGACAGGATCTGTGGCTTGGGGACGCCAAAATACAACTTGAACCACATTCGGGGTAAGGGTAAGCCGCGTACATGTATATTAGTAAAACAAACTCTTAACGCATTTTTACTTCCCCGATTCAGTGATGGAGACATCACAACAGTCAACCTTGAATTGGGGAGCACCACCTACAGGTTGACTTCCTTCTATTTGGCTCATGATACAACGGAGCCAGTACCATCGCGACTATTTGAAGACCTAGTGCACAACAGTCAAGGCAGCAGAACCAGACTATTACTGGGTGGAGACGCTAATGCACACCATACAGAATGGTCCAGCACAGACACTAACGATCGTGGTGAGTTACTCTACGATTATCTTTTAAGTACGAATCTTATTATCTGCAATAAAGGTAATGACCCAACTTTTGTCACTAGAACTCGGAAGGAGGTACTAGATATCACCCTCATTTCAGAGTTTCTAATAGAAAATATTATTTCATGGAGAGTTCTATCAGACCGAGGAGTCTTCAGTCCAGAGCTCGGGATCGAAACTTCATTTCGGCTTCCTGACCATTGTAGTGTTTTCCAAGCAGAGGTTGTAGCCATCCAGGAGGCTACCAACCTTCTGGGAATCCTCGCAATCCAAGGAAGTAAAGTATTCATTTTTTCAGATAGTCAAGCTGCATTAAAAGCCCTTGACGGTTATATCAACAATACCAAAACTCTTACGGAGTGCCGCAAATCTCTTAATGAGATGGCTCAGCACTTCGAAATTAATCTCGTTTGGGTGCCACTGCAACATTGAAGGCAACGAAGGCACCACCACTCAGCTCTTACCGGATAAGAGCAACATAGGGGTGCCTCTTGCGACCTTTAAGCTACAAACAAAGGAAACTACTCATCGAATAACCATGAATCGATGGCAAACAATACACACATGTGAAGTATCTAGGCTTACATGGCCTACTCTTAGTATTAAAAAATCTAGGGCGTTACTCCGACTGCATATTTCCCTACTAGTAGGGGCCCTTACTGGACATTGCCTAATAGGTAGACACGCCGCTAGGCTCGGCATCAGACACAATGACTTCTGTAGAAGCTGCAATTCAGTGGACGAGGAGGAGAGTATACAACACCTCTTCTGTCATTGCCCAGCTCTTAGCAGAAGGCGACTCACTGTTTTGGGTCGTCCCTTTCTAAACGATCTGTCAGACATCTCTAAAATAGATCTAGCCTCTCTACTCAAATTTGTGATATTTTCTAAATGGTTTAACGGGAAAGACCCTCCCTCTACGATCGCAGCGTAGAAAGGGTTATATGGTAACACAACGGGCCTTCATTGGCCTAAGTGATGAAATGGGATTCTCACCCATTTCAACCATTGCAACCTAACCTAACCTAACCTAGAGATAGTTTATTTTAAAGTTGAGAAAAATTAATTTACTATAATATCAAAAAAAAATATAAACAAAAGTATAGGTTTCCCACAAAACGTGTCTGAATAGGGTCAAAAAAGGCACTTTACACAACTTTAAGCCCAAATTACAAAAAATCTCGACGTGATGGACCATTTCTGAAAACATATTCGTGTTCAGCACACGAAAATCATCTAGAAAAAATTTGGAAGAAATCTTTTATCATTAGAATTGTGGTAGAATTATGACATCTCAAATGCGACATGTATGCAGTTTTTTTTATGGATTTGTAAAGCTTCGACGAACTAACGTTAAAAATAGCCGCCAAATATGCATCAATAAGTATTGTAGCGTTAAGGTATTTTAAGAGAGAGAGAGAGAGACCATGGTCACAATGTTTATAGAAAGAGACAGACGAGAGACAAAGACGAACTAGGAAGGACATTGTAAATAGTATATGATAACTGTGTGTATATAGAAACCCGTGTAAATAATGTGTTGCCGAGATAGACACCCGTTAACATACCACTAACCACTTATAGCGTACATCGTTGGTTCTGTATTTGTTCTGATTCTGTTAATCACACCTTGCTGCTTCATAAGCTGAATTTAAACGGTTTTCAAACTTAACTTCTTAGTTGGATCTCTGATTACTTAGGTACTAGAACCCAAAAAGTTATATTTCATAATTACCTCTGGAGTAGAGCTGGAAAACTTTCGATATATCAAATATTTACTTTTTGTTTTTATCGATAGTTTTTGTTTGAGCATTTTTATGAGTTTCACTCGGCAAAAGTTTGCGGCAACTTTTAAGTACTTAGAATCAGATCGTCACATCGAAAAGGGCCAACTGGCTTGTAAATTTTTATTCTCTGTACCGAAGGTACACAGAGTATATTAAGTTAGTGCAAAAGTATGTAACAGGGAGAAGGAATCATTTCCGACCCTATAAATTATATATATTCTTGATCAGTATCAAAAGCCGAGTCGATATAGCCATGTCTGTCTGTCAGTATGAACGAAGAGATCTAAGAGATGGTAAAATATCTATCAAATATTTTTATTTTGTAGTATCCATAGAAATATCGAGCATACAATTTGATTTACAATTAATTTTTTCAAAGTTGTAATTCAGAAAATGCATGTAGACGAAAGCAAAAACGATCGAAATAAAACCGAGCTGTTGTTTGAAATTATTCAGCTGAATTATAATTCGAAAACGATTCAAACATTCATTCGAAAAGAAAATCGATTTCTATTTCACTCGGAAACGGGAACATCACCAAGAAAACGATTCGGAATTACTATCGTTTTGCTTTTCAAATCCACTCGAAAATGGGAACAGACGTGAAGATTAAGTCACACGTTCAGTTATCTGGGTAGATATTTGATTTTAAAGAAATAATTTATAAACATATATGGGTTATTTTTGTATTATGTTGATTGTGTTGAATTATAATTGACCATTGAACTTGAGCCGGGCTTGAAAAAACAAAAACTTTGACGAAAAAGATATAATATATGGGCATTTCCACCAAAAGGTCCACCAAGACCAAAAAATTAAAAGCGCTTAAAGACCCTCTGTTTTATCAAGTTTTCAAGGGGAAACAACTAAATTGAACTAATGTAAGCCAATCTTACATTTAATCATAACCCACTTCGAAATATTCGGTTTCACGACTGCGCTAGCGCGAATTTTCTAGTTTGGACATCAATATTGCACCTTTTTTGATAAAAGTGCCTATAGATTGCACTTACTTTTGCTATCTAAAATCTTTCTGAGGGTACAATGAGTTATAAAAGAATGCATAAGAAACCATGAGAAACTACAACCTTGGCATAAACAATTATTTTAGTGAGCAATACAGCACGGAAACCATTGGAATTATTTTCAAAACCAGATGTGAATGGCTTCCACTGGGATACCGACTCCACTACAGCGATAGTATTTGTACCTTATGTAATACGCGATCGAGAGAGGACATAGTTCACCTTATAGCATTATGCCCTATCCTGGCGGAGTTTAGAGTAGCATATTTTAATAAAATCTATTTGGAACAGAAGGAGGCAATTGAACTACTCAATGGGAAAAATTGGCAGGAATTTGCGAAACTCGTCAAAGCTATAATAAATTATAGGAAAAATATTATACCAGAAAACTTTTAAATTTAACATATAAATTAGTGAAAAATTGTTAAATAAAACTAAGAAAAAAATTATAAATATATTTTGTTAGAATAGAAGGCTAACGATTAATTAACCAAGCCAAAATTGAAAATAAACAAACCACTACTACTACTACTACTACTACATAAGAAACCATGAGAAACTATGTGATTGCAATTAATTGTCAGTTTTTGCTTCGCATAATACAGAAGCCACATATATAAAATGATGGAAAAAGTGTCGCGTTCGCAATGTAACGTTTCGAATCATATTTTATTTTGAAATAAAAAAAAATAAACAAAATTTTTCCATCAAATAAATTCTAGTATACAGATAAATTATTCAACAACATTTTAAAATTAGTCGCAGTAAATGGTTTTGGCTGATATTCCTGAGTTTTGCTTTTATATTGATGGACAAAAATACCACTTCCATTTTTTGCGAATCGCTCTTTGATTGGCTTTATCTTGGAACCAATACAAGGTGTGCTCTCTTTTTTCTCACTAAATAAATTGCTTCGAAAGTGCTATAAGTTAAAGTAACAAAAGAAAAAACATTTATTTTTTATTTGACTTCTGTTCAACTTTTAATGCGTACTACTGTCGCGTTCGACATGATGGAAATACCCATATATAATGTTGGAATGGATCTCAGACTTATTTAAAATTTGTATGAACACTTTTTTTGTTGCTCATTTTTATACCCTTGCAAAGGGTATTATAATTTTGCCCAGATGTTTGGAACGCATAGAAATATTAATTTCCGACCCCATAAACTATATATATATTCTTGATCAGGGCGACGAGCTGAGTCGATTGAGCTTTGTCCGTCCGTCTGTCTGTTTCTACGCAAACTAGTCTCTCAGTTTTAAAGCTATCTAGCTGAAACTTAGCAAAGAGTCGAATTTTTACTGCACGCTATAGGCAGCATGCATCGGAACTGACCGGATCAGATGACTATATCTCATAGCTGACATAGGAACCAACGGTCGGAAAATGGGTCTTAGTGGGAAAAACTTTTTTGTTTTCAATGTTAACGTGATTAAACTCGGTCATTAATAATATTATATACTTTCAAACAGATTTGCAAATTTTGGTCAAAATCGGATGACTATATCTTATAGCTGCCATAGGAACCATAGGTCGAATAATGGGTTTTAGTGAGAAAAACTTTTTTGTTTCCAATGTTAGCGTCTTCAAACTCGTCCCTTATCAATATTATATGCTTTAAAACAGATTTGCAAACTTTGGTCAAAATCGGATGACTATATCTTATAGCTACCATAGGACCGATCGGTCGGAAAATGGGTCTTAGTGAAAAAAAATTTTTTTTTTTCAAGTAAATCGTTCTTAAGGTCGGTGATTATTAATATTAAACGATTTCAAACTAATTTGAAAAATTTGGTCGAAATCAGATGACTATATCTTCAGGCTGCCATAGGACTTATCGGTCGGAAAATGAGTCTTAGTGAGAAAAACTTTTTTGTTTTCAATTTTATCGTTCTTAAACTTGGCGATTGTTAATTTGATATGTTTTCATAAAGATTCGCGAAATTTGGTCGAAATCAGATGTTCATCTGACGGAAAATGGATTTTAGTTACAAAAGTTTTTGATTTTTGTCTAAGCGTTCTTAAACTCGGTCATTTCAAAAACAGCTTTTGCAAGGGAATAAAAACTTCGGCACAAACGAAGTTAGCTTGGCCTTCTCGTTTGTTTTCAATTTTAGTAGTAGTAGTAGAAGTTCTTTATTCATAGAACAATTAAATATATATAATATATAGGCATGGCATTTTTCCCGTTTGCCTTAAATTTAAAATTATTCAATTCACATAAATATAAAACTGGAGCTACCGGAACGCCCCTCCTTCAGAGTTACACCACCTACCTTCCCCGCTCGTCGCGAGGTAGTAGATCTTTTACTCCTCAGGATGAAACTCCCGGGCTCCACTAATTAATATAAAATCAGATTCAAATTTCAGATTTCTCTTTTATAACGCTTCCTGCAGGATTCTTGACCTGCATTTGTGAGCATCCAGCAGGTATTTTGTCAACACACTCCAAGATTGCCCGTTTAGGATTGCTACAAGCTCTTCCAATGTGAGGTATGCTCTGCCCCATGAGCGGATCCTCAGCTCCTTCAAGATTGGACAGACTGCTATGAAGTGGGTCACAGCTTCGCGTGCTCTTATGTTGCAAAGGCTGCACAGCTAATTTTCAACGCGTCTATGCGGTGAATAGTTAAGCGCCAGTACCTCTGTTCTTGCTCTGCAAATATAGGAAATGGTTAAGGTGTCATAGTCTTCCCTAAAGTAATTATTTTCTCCGAGCTCGTAACTTAAACGCTTGTACATCTCTCGAGAAGTGAAGAACGCGTTCTCTCGTACATTAAAGCCAGTAGTGTGGACTGACTCTCTTTCCAGGTGCTCGGGTCGGTTGGATCTAGATTTACCCAGTTCTGTCCATTTTTGGGAGCACTGCGATGCCGACGCTATCAGTGCCGACGCTACCATTTTCGGGTACCTGTCAGCTGATAGAGACATGATTTTATTCATATACTTAAAATGCGCTTGTATTGTGTAATGGAACATCTCAGGTAGGCCTGTCTCCAGATGTATCGCATATGTCGGCGTATTGTTTGGGAGGTAGAATATCTTTTTCAAAAAGAATCTTAACAATTTTTCGGCATCTTCGTATGACTCCCATCCCCAAACTTCTGCAGCATAGCACATGATGGTTCTTGCCGTTGCCTGAAACCTTTTGTACTTTGTTCTCGCGCTTACATTTTTCTTATTCATTAAGGCTTTTCATGTGCTGTTCAGTGCTCTTTTAGACTCACTTAGTTTTAAATTAATGTGCTGTTTGAAAGACATGTTTGAAGATAAACCGTTTTACCGTTTCTAGTTCAATATTGTCAAGTGTCCATTTCTCATCTCGCGCCAGCCTCCCTCGGCCATCTCGAATTAACATTGCTTTCGACTTATCCGTGTTGATTACCAGTCCCCATTTTAAGCAGTATCTTTGCACTTCATTAATCATCTCCTGTAGCATCTTTGGTGATTCAGCGAGGATGACCACGTCGTCTGCGTACATTATGATTTTGAAAACATTCCCGCCAAATGGCGCTCCGCCATGGAGTTCAGTGGAGATATCATTTACAAATAAGGAGAACAAAAGAGGGCTAATAATACACCCCTGCTTGACTCCAAGATTTTTTTTTAACCAGGGCGAAAGATTATATCCATCCCACACTGGCCGTTTTTTGCCCATAACTTGAGTATCGTTCATCCGATTTTTATCATTCCTTCAGCAAATCGATAAATTTGTTTACAAGGTATCTCTAGAAGGAACGAACGATCTATCTCCAAAACTGTAGGAGATATGAAGTTTTTTCCAAATTGCGGGGGCGGGAGGGGGCGTGGCAAAAATTGAAAATAAACTTGATCTGCCTGCAAGTATAAGAAATATATGTCCCATACATGTCAAACCTCTATCTCTTACCATCTCTGAGATCTCTTCGTTCATACGGACGGACAGACAGACAGACAGACGGACATGGCTATATCGACTCAGCTGTTGATGCTGATCAAGAATATATATACTTTATAGGGTCGGAAACGATTCCTTCTCCCTGTTACATACTTTTGCACAAACTTAATATACTCTATGTACCTTCGGTACAGAGTATAAAAAGGTACAGTTTTTTGTTTGTCCTCAGAAAGTCCCTGCATACCGAAGTCAACACGAAGATGCTGTCTATCGTGGAATACCCTTTCCTAAACCCAGATTGATTTTCATGTTAGTGTCCCCAAACTTGGCCAATACTATTATTATATGCTTTCACACAGATTTGGAAATTTTGGTCAAAGTCGGATAACTATATCATATAGCTGCTTTTATAGGACCGATCGGTCTGAAAAGAAGTCTTCGTGAGAAAAACTATTATATTTTCAATTTTATCGTTCTTAAGCTCGGCGATTGTTAATTTTATATGTTTTTAAAATGATTCGCGAAATTTGGTCGAAATCAGATGACTCTCTGTCGGAAAATGGCTTTTAGTTAGAAAATGTAGCATTCTTAAACTCTGATATTTCAAAAACAGCATTTGCAAGTGTATAAAAACTTCGGCACAGACGAAGTTAGCTTGGCCTTCTCGTTTGCTATTACATGAAATATTTTAATGAAAGATATTAAAGTTGAAGGAAAAATTATGTCGATACTATCGAATCTTTCCTCTTAAACTATCGAAAATTTCGAATGGCGCCGCTATCGATAGATTGCCAGCTCTACTCAGGAGTACCTCAAGGTTGTCACTTGGGTCCATTGATTTGTACTCTCTTCATCAATCATCTTCCTGTAGTATTGATTCTCACTCTCGTGTGCTTCTGTACGCCGATAATGTATCGGTACCGGTTCTGGTCAAAGCTTAATTTTTGATCAGAACGTTCAGAAGTTCCGAATTTGGGACATTTTGCATATAATTTTGAAACATTTAAATAAATTTTTAAAATTATTGAAATGTACACATCAATGTAATCACATTAAATACCGGGTTTTCTGCATCTTTTCTTGTGGCTGTTGTTATCACCACACAAAAAAGTGCGTGTACGAATGAATCCGGTCTGTTTGCTGGGGATCATTTCAGTTCGTTTTTTTTTTCCAGTGCACAGAATTAATGTCCTTTTAGATACAAATGCAATTTATACACACACATACGTATAGTTGATATGTGCAAGTATGTGAAACGCCCAAAAAAAAAAATTATTTTTTTTTTGCTGCTTTCACATGGTTTCTGCCTGCTCTTTTTTTTTTGCAACATAATTTTGAATAGCATTAAAATTATTAGCTACAAATGAATACCAAAAACAAAAAAAAAAAAAGTATGCTTAAAAGAAACGGGGCGGTTCCTGCAACAAATGCGCATAATGAGCTCTGGTCAGCCAGCCTAGACGGTGGTGGGTGGGTGGTGGTACCCGGACCCGTCGTAGAGATTTACGCGCGACATTTTTTTTGCGCTCGGTCGCAGCTAAACACTTTTCAGTTGATATCGCAAATCCTTTTCGCAGAGCGCTTACATAATGATATGTGGCCGCAGATGCTAAGGCCGCGAGTTGTGGGTGGGTGGGTGGTGCAGGGTGGTTTGCCGTTAGCATCGTCTGCTTTTTGCATTTGCATGCAATTTGCGTTTGTTGATTTTGGAGCTTGACCACAGCATACAGAAAACAGAAGAAAGAACAAATAGAACAAAATGCTGTCCCCCGCTCGGGGAATGATCGTGATATGAAGAAAACTTTTATATAAGTACAATGACCAAATTCCAGGTGAGATCCCATCAACGTCCTAACATACATCCATACTATTTTTTTGAATTTTGTATGAAGTTGTCCTATGAAAAGTCAATAGCTCGCTTTAAAGTGATTGAAGAACAAAGTGAAATACAGCACAAAGTTACTCATTTTATTCAGTTGTTCACTTTGCATTCCAGAAGAAGAGAATTCAAACAGGAGTACCTCAAGGTAGCGTTCTAGGACCAACCCTTACAGCCTATTCACTCTCGACATATACCCATAGAAGCACCGCAGAACCTTCTTATTGCAACCTCTGCCGATGACACCGCAATAATGGCACGAAATAAGTTTTTCTATACGACAACAGATGCACTTCAAGAGTATCTCAAGAGGTTTGAGAGCTAAACTTGCCAATGGAACATTTGCGTAAGCCCAGAAAAATGCGTCTGCGTCACCCATACACTTAGAAGAGATATAAGTCCTGGGGTATTTCTGCACGGCGAGGTACTTCCACATAAAATATGACACAAGTATTTAGGAGTAACGTTGGGAAAGCGCCTCACTTTCAAGCAACACAGCGCTGAGGCTATAAGGATGGGCTGGCTCCTTAATGCCAGCAAGAAACTTTTGCATAAAACTAAGGTCTTTATCTATAAAGTCTTCCTTGCACCGATCTGGGAGTAAGGCATTCAGGTGAATGGCATTGCTGCAAAAACCCAACTAAACAAGAAAAGGGTCCTTTAGTCCAAAATAATCGGAAGACTTACAGGAGCTAATTGGTACATACGTTCAAGGGACATCGAGTGTGACTGTGAAATCCTTATGGTAGGCGACACCATAAATAAACAGGCTGCGCGCTACCTCGACAAAGTAGCGTGCCACGCAAACAACCTCGCCAGACGGCTTCTCAGAAGGAGACGAATCAATGGAATCAGGGCTAGAAGGAGACTTCAAAGGATCCATCCCACTGACCTGGTAAATACCAGCACTACAAATGTATCCTAAGTGTAACATAATTATAACATACTATTACATAAGCAACAAAAACAACACAATTAGAAAATCTAGAAGATAAAATCCCTACAACACAAATAGAATATATAGAATCTTAACAAAGGAAATTACACTTACACTATAACACAGTGGAACACTCAAAAGTGCCTGGGAACGGGACCAATAAATTATGAAACTAGAGGCATCAGGGAGCAACACCTCATACCCAGTTTTTCTTGATCACGTCAAGTTCGCGTTTAATGGGCACATTTATACTAGCAACACACAGCTACAACATCTGATGCTGGTTAAAAAAAGGTGAGAGCTAAAATTTTGGAAAATTCACCAAAGATGAAGGGAGTCACCACAATTGTTATACTAAATTCCCGCCTCCAATGGACAAGCGGTTAGTACCCCGCCCATAGAGGTCTAACTTAGAAAATGGAATCAATGGAAAACCACTCGATAGAATTTTGGAAGATTCTAAATATATTGAGATGCTGACCAATAAAATGTGTCCTTAAGAGATGGTAACATGCATCGAAAAACCGCGATAGTGGGTACCACATTTTACATCACCCATTATCAAGTCCATATGGGACTGTAGGAGATATGACGTTTTTTCCAAATTGCGGGGGCGGGAGGGGGCGTGGCAAAAATTTAAAATAAACTTGATCTGCCTGCAAGAATAAGAAATATATGCCCCATAAATGTCTGAGATCTCTTCGTTCATACGGACGGACGGACAGACAGACAGACGGACGGACGGACAGACGGACATGGCTATATCGAATCGGCTGTTGATGCTGATCAAGAATATATATACTTTATAGGGTCGGAAACGATTCCTTCTCCCTGTTACATACTTTTGCACAAACTTAATATACTCTATATGTACCTTCGGTACAGAGTATAAAAATCGACTATTTTTGTTAGATTGCGCTGGTGAACAGGGATGATGTGCAATCATTATTGCTAATTTCCGTGATTGTGTTAGATGTGAATACATCAAAGAAATAGTATCTCCGCGCGGAGAAATGACGTTTTGAAACGACATATCTACGACAGAAAAAAAGCGTCATATCTCCGCGCGGAGGTATGTCGTTTTGAAACGTCATATCTCCGCCGCACAGTGGTTCGTTTTCCAAAAACTCCTTGCGAAAATCCAATATCGAGTTGTTGAATTTGGCAATTCTGTTGATACACTTTAACTAGGAATTGATCAAGCTATTTAGTTACGTTTATAAAATAATTTTACAATTTTTCAACTTTTGAAAAAATGAAAATATAAGTGCCTAAAAGGGAAAAGTTAAATGCATGTCTCTGAAAAAGCACTAAACACAGAGACTTAATTTCTTTTTCCCTGTTTTAAAGGATGAATTTAGAATACAAATTTGTAAATGAGGAAAAAAAAAATCTTAACAAATTTTTTTTTAAAACTTATATTATAATATTTTTTCCTTATTTTCAAAAATTAGATTGACTTTTAAAAAAATGGCCGGCGTGAGAGATTTGAACTTGCAAAAAGTTAAAGATAATATTCAAAAAACAAAGTAAAAAAAAAACCATTGCTGCAATGGTGCCCGATTTGAGATATTAGCCATTTTTCATGCCGACCCCAGTAGAGCAAGATTCAGAGATGTTGCGCAATAACCATTCTGTTTTAGCTTCTAACCTGTTAACAATTAAAACATATATTAAGAAGATATAAATGTTATGTTTTATGGTTGAGCCACGCCCCCTTGCTTACTCCGCCCACTTGTAAAAATTTAATATGGATATATATGCATTTAATGAAATATTTCAACTTTGATCGAAGAAATTTTCAATATTTTCAAATAGGGCAACCATTTCAGGCGAATACTTTGATTTAAGGTCCGTAATGGGTCTCGCATTGATGAAGTTATGAATTGTACAATGTACATAATTACATTTGCTTGTTCCTATGTATGTCTGGGCAACGGGAATACAACTAAATTTGTCTCGCAAACCAAAATTTTTTTTTTTTAAATTTTCGCATTTTTAAAGAATCTAAGCGGCGCACAGTGTCCGGTTTGGCCGATTTAGCGTTGCAAAAATCAAAAATTGATGGTCGATTTTTTTGACCGCATTAATTAATTTAAATAAAGGGAACCTTGATTTTGGTTTTGCTGAACAATTTTTAAAACTGATAAATTTGGTTTTTTTTTGGTATCAAATGTAGCGTTTGGGAACATATAAAAACCAAACGGAAATTCCGATTACAATTAAGCAAATTTAATAAAAAGTTAACTTTTAATTAGTAAAAATATTTATTTAATTTTAAGTAGTTTTACAACTACATTTTTAATAAATCGTTTTAAAAAAAGGTTAAAATGTTTGGCCTAATACTTGCAACCTGCAATAATAAACATAAGCTTATTTTAAAGCTACTGATTTTGTCTATCACCTTCCCTTTGGAATTTTTCAAATATCTCCTTCCATTCAAAAGTTACGAATTTTGCAAAGCTAAATTAGCGAAACCGGAAACTGGAGACGTTTTGACGACATATCTCCGCTGTGATCAATGGCGGAGCTATGGCGTTTGAGAGCGTCATATCTCTGCGCGGAGATATGACGCTTTTGTTCTGTCGGAGATATGTCGTTACCCCGAATTGGCAGAGGACGTGGATTTGCAAGTAGCTCACGGAAATTCGTGCAAGGCCCTGAAGTCTTTACTGGTTGTTGCGGAGGAGGAAAACGTGAAAAGCCGCCTTGTTGTGAAAGTACAAAAATATAGAATGGACAAATTCAAGGATTAGTTCATGATGTCCCGTGCATCGTTAAGGACTCTCAGCTCATTGCTCATTAAATACTTTATTAAAATGAACATTTGCAGACCCTTCTCTGCGTTGCCCTGGATGAACTAATAGCGAAAGTAACTCTTAATAAAATCCAGCGTTATGTAATTTGGCTGCTGGCAAAACACAGGAGTTCTTCATATTACTAAATGACCGTTTTGAAATAGGAAAAAGATCTGGCCATCAGATATTCGAGTTTGTTGTGGGATTACAACAAATATTAAATGGCTAACAAAGTTTTGAGGAAAATTCAAGGGGATTCTATTTTGTTCTAAATTTTATTTCTCTATTAGATGGCCAAAAATTCAAAACTTCCGCCAACAAAAATATATCGATGACTCTGTTGCCTTAAAATTCTATCAAACACGTTCACCAGCAGCCAAACACTTTTTTGTTGATTGATGATTTATGTTAGATAATTGGTGTGTGCTGGTGAACGCGCTCATTGAGTCAACAACTGAGCAAGTGAGAGAGCAAGCGAACCCCCAACCTTGTTGTTGGACTTTTGTGGTGCCTCTTGTTGAGTACTTTCGTGGTGCTTCCCGTTGAGTACTTTCGTGATGCCTCTCGTGGAGGACTTTCGTGGTGCCTCTCGTTGAGGACTTCGTTCTGAGCTCGAGAACTTGTAGGTGGGCTCAGGCTGGCATTAATTGGCAAACAAAGAGCGTATCAGAACTTGTATACCCTTGAATAGCGTTTCATTGAAAATAGCCATACTAATAATTATAAGATTGTATTTAGTGTTTCGATTTTGAAAACAAAAATACTGCGTGTGGCCAAAATAAATTCCAAGCCAAACTAAGAAATAGAATCTCTCGTGCCTTTAAATTCGTGTTATTTGTGTTAATGGAGATTCCAAATATAACAGCAATATTATCAACTCAAACTCAATCTATTTCGTCTGACTAAATGTCATGTATAGAACTTCTTCACCCTTCTCCAATTCCATTTTCGGTTGCGGTATATCCTTGCCGTAACGCTCAAACAACACTTTGTGATGTGATATATTTTAACAGTGCCGCCCGTAAAATTATCAAAGTAAATCGCATTGTAAATGGCACGCTGTGCCAACTCATAGGCCTCGTCATTGGTCATATCCAGCTTGTAAGCAGTGTCCAGAGTACCATCTGCAACGTCACTACCGCTGCCCACCGTAAAAAGATCGCCATACTTGAGTTCGCCTTCCGAGTCTACGTACGATAGAATTGGAGAGCCTTGGTCAAAACCGGCCAGCAGCATGCCCATGTCCCAGTGTTGGAAAGGAATCTAGTGGCGGATTTAACCGTCATTGGACTGCGATAGGTCAACTCATACAGGCGACATTCGCGAGTTAAAGCCCGATACCAGTATATACAATCGGCTATGCAACCAGCGAAGGTGCCCAGAATATGGTCGCTAATCTTAACAATTTTCTCCATATTCTGGCTAACAATTTCGTCGTCAATGGCGGCCCGCGAATCGGCAGCCAATATAATGCCACCTTGATAGATGAAGCCTAAGGTGGTGGTGCCATGACAAGACTGAATGTTAATCTTGAATTTTTTCACCAATTTATTCAGCTCCGCAGCGGGCTAAGTGAATGGAGGAAAGGAAGGGGGAAATTAATGATCTAGTTCCAGTTCAATTTCAACTTACATTTTCATATGGTGGAGCCAAAAGGGCTAATGGATCTTTAAAGTTACAGCGGGACATGTCATAGTCTCTTTTAGCCATCTCTAAGGTGAGCCCATCAAAAGTTTTCATATATGGCTTCTTATCCACGCCGCAATGCCCCGCAATGCCCTCCAATGCCATTTTGTTGTTGTTTAAAAAAATATATTATTATTGTTATTTCGGCAAATGCTGAATAATAAGTGCGAGTGTGTCTACGTTTTGTAGTTTCAAGCAAATGTGAAAGTTTTCAGATTAATTTTAACTTTTCGAAGATATCTCAGAGAAGCCTTCTATGTGAAGGCACATTCCTTCTATACCTTCTTTTTGCATTCTGCCTTTTCTATCACCATTTCTTAATTAGAAAAAATGTTCTTTTACTTTGTTATACCTTTTCCTCGATTGTCTGGCAACTTAACACTGTCATAAGCCATTTGGTTTTGACTCACAATGTTTCACAAATGCAAAATGCTCATTCAATGTTCCAACTGTCCCAGCACTTTCACAGCAAAAGAACAGCCGGGCTCATCGTCAGACCCCCACCCACCCAGCAGCATAACTCAACTCAACTGGCTGCTTTTGCGTTTTGGTTTTAATTAATTAATTTATGAATATATCTGAATGCACATAGCCAGAGCCATACTTAGGTAATGGTACTAGCAGGTGGAACAAAGTGTGAGAAGAAGAGAAAGTACAGCAAAAGTTCCAGTTAATTATTATTATATACAAAATTTTTTTTTTTTTGCCATTTATTTTCCAGATGATTTATGACAATGCAAATGCTGACCCTTTTTTAATATCACTTTCATTCCCGCTTTAACGTTTGTTGTTTTGTTATTAGATTTGTGAAAGGCATTTTAATGGTTGAACTAAACAAATAGATGGAAATTGAACTAAAAATGGACTTGGTAAGCTTATGCAAATGAATATAACAGCAAAAAGAAAGCATGTCTGATCGTATTAGCATAAGGAAGTCAGCATATATATAGGTTAGGTTAGGTTAGGTTGCAATGGTTGAAATGGGTGAGAATCCCATTTCATCACTTAGGCCAATGAAGGCCCGTTGTGTTACCATATAACCCTTTCTACGCTGCGATCGTAGAGGGAGGGTCTTTCCCGTTAAACCATTTAGAAAATATCACAAATTTGAGTAAAGAGGCTAGATCTATTTCAGAGATGTCTGACAGATCGTTTAGAAAGGGACGACCCAAAACTGTGAGTCGCCTTCTGCTAAGAGCTGGGCAATGACAGAAGAGGTGTTGTACACTCTCCTCCTCGTCCACTGAATTGCAGCTTCTACAGAAGTCATTGTGTCTGATGCCTAGCCTAGCGGCGTGTCTACCTATTAGGCAATGTCCAGTAAGGGCCCCTACTAGTAGGGAAATATGCAGTCTCTCTAGACGGAGTAACGCCCTAGATTTTTTAATACTAAGAGTAGGCCATGTAAGCCTAGATACTTCACATGTGTGTATTGTTTGCCATCGATTCATGGTTATTCGATGAGTAGTTTCCTTTGTTTGTAGCTTAAAGGTCGCAAGAGGCACCCCTATGTTGCTCTTATCCGGTAAGAGCTGAGTGGTGGTGCCAAGTCTGGCGAGGTGGTCGGCCATCTCGTTGCCTTCAATGTTGCAGTGTCCAGGCACCCAAACGAGATTAATTTCGAAGTGCTGAGCCATCTCATTAAGAGATTTGCGGCACTCCGTAAGAGTTTTGGTATTGTTGATATAACCGTCAAGGGCTTTTAATGCAGCTTGACTATCTGAAAAAATGAATACTTTACTTCCTTGGATTGCGAGGGTTCCCAGAAGGTTGGTAGCCTCCTGGATGGCTACAACCTCTGCTTGGAAAACACTACAATGGTCAGGAAGCCGAAATGAAGTTTCGATCCCGAGCTCTGGACTGAAGACTCCCCCTCCTACCTGTCCACCCAGTTTGGAGCCATCAGTGTAAAAGTTTATGGCATTCGGTTTGCAGTGAGGTATTGAGTTCCAGTCCAGTCGACTCGGTATGGTGACTTTATACATGGTGGTAAACGTTATTGTTGGGATGCAGTAGTCAAGCGTTGGCGGTACCGCCACTTGATGCAGAAGTATAGAGGAGTGGCCAGAGTTGCTATCTTTCCAGGTACCGCTTTCTCTCAGCCTGAGAGCGGCGTTACTGGCGATTTCTCTACCCAGAAGATCTAGAGGCATAAGGTGTAACATTATGTTAAGTGCATCTGTTGGGGTTGTACGCAATGCACCAGTCATGCATAATGCAGCACTACGTTGAACTTTGGTTATGGTTCTGAGGACGGAAGGTTTCCCCAGAGCCGTCCACCATACGATGATTCCGTATAGTAGTATTGGACGTACAACGGCTGTGTACAGCCAGTGTACTATTTCAGGGGAAAATCCCCATTTACGACCAATCGCACGTTTGCACGAGAAAAGTGCAGTATTAGCTTTTTTGATACGTTCAGTTATGTTTTCGTTCCAATATAATTTTTTGTCCAACACTACACCAAGGTATCTTGCAGAATCGCTAAATTTTAGGTGTGTGTTGTTTAGTCGTGGGGGTGTTAAATTTGGTATCTTATACTTGCGGGTAAAGAGAACGAGTTCAGTCTTGGTTGGATTGACTCCAAGACCACTTTGTGTCGTCCAATTTGAAAGTGTTGAGAGTGCATCCTCCATCAGGTTGCAGAGAGTGTGGGGAAATTTGCCTTTTGTGATTATGGCAACGTCATCCGCGTACGCTATCACCGTGTGTCCTCGCAATTCCATTAGTCGCAACAATTCGTTGACTGTTACCACCCAAAGGAATGGCGAAAGAACACCTCCTTGAGGAGTGCCTCTACTTACATATCTTCGTGCGCAGGCATCTCCTAGTTGCGAGCTAACCACCCTGCTTGTAAGCATGAGTCGGATGAACTCCACCAGGGGTGCCTCCACATTTAGATTTGTCAAGGCAGAGGTGATAGCGTTGGGGAGAACATTGTTAAAGGCACCCTCGATGTCGAGGAATGCCGTAAGCGCATATTCTTTTGCCTCGAGTGACTTCTCAACTTTCGAGACAAGAGAGTGGAGTGCTGTTTCTGTTGACCTTCCCTTGCTGTATGCGTGCTGCGCTGGGGACAAAGTGGATGGGTTTATTGTCTGCCTTAGATGGGCATCTAGTAGTCTCTCTAGTGTTTTGAGGAGAAAAGATGATAGGCTGATCGGCCTGAAGTCATTTGGTCTGACATGCGAGGCTTTTCCTGCCTTTGGTATGAACACCACTTTTATATCTTTCCACAGTGTGGGTATATACTGTAATCGAAGGCAGCAGACAAAGATTGTCTGAAGCCATGCAATTATTTGTGGTAGTGATTGTTGAAGCTGAGCGGGAAAGATTCTATCTGGCCCGGGTGATTTGTAGGGCTGAAAAGTGTTCACAGCCCACTTAATTCGATGTTCAGTTACTATATCACTTATGTGACTTAGCGTGTCACCTCTAGGTGCCTCTATGGGCTCCAAAGATGTTGAACAGCCAGGAAAATGTGCTTCCAGAAGTAAATTGAGGGATTCAGAGCTGGAGTCAGCCCAAGTTCCATCAGGATATTGTAGGAGTCCCGGAGGGGTTGGTGAACTCGCTAAAATTTTTCGAAGTCTTGATGCTTCGGAGGTCGATTCAATACTAGTACAGAAATTTGCCCACGAGCGTCGTTTGGCTTTCCGCATTGCACTTTTATAGTCTCGTAACTTGGCTTTATACATCTCCCAGGATGAATCCAGGTTAGTGTTCTTAGCTGAGTTGAATGTCTTTCTACACTCTTTCCTTAGTATCTCCAGGTCTTTAGACCACCAGGGGGGCTTATGGTGAATTTTGTACTTAATATGTGGGCATGATTTGTCAAGTGCCTTAGTGCATGTCGTTGTAAATATGTGGACTATTTCATCTAGTTGTTCCGCATTCACAGGTGTGAATTGCGGAGCTGCATCTAGATTTTTCACTATAAGTCTCTTATACTGTTTCCAGTTCGTTTTTTTTAAGTTTTGTGTTTTTTTAGGTTCGGGGCATGACTCTATTAGCTTTAGCTCAATATATCTATGATCTGAGAAGGAGTGGTCTGATAGAACTCTCCATGAAATAATATTTTCTATTAGAAACTCTGAAATGAGGGTGATATCTAGTACCTCCCTCCGAGTTCTAGTGACGAAAGTTGGGTCATTACCTTTATTGCAGATAATAAGATTCGTACTTAAAAGATAATCGTAGAGTAACTCACCACGATCGTTAGTGTCCGTGCTGGACCATTCTGTATGGTGTGCATTAGCGTCTCCACCCAGTATTAGTCTGGTTCTACTGCCTTGACTGTTGTGCACCAGGTCTTCAAATAGTCGGGATGGTATTGGCTCCGTTGTATCATGAGCCAAATAGAAGGAAGTCAACCTGTAGGTGGTGCTCCCCAATTCAAGGTTGACTGTTGTGATGTCTCCATCACTGAATTGGGGAAGTAAAAATGCGTTAAGAGTTTGTTTTACTAATATACATGTACGCGGCTTACCCTTACCCCGAATGTGGTACAAGTTGTATTTTGGCGTCCTCAAGCCACAGATCCTGTCACCAGTGATCCAAGGCTCTTGGACTAAAATAATGTCTGCTTCACCTTTTGCTAGGCGAAGCAGAAGTGCAGCGGAAGCTGCTTTACTGTGATGCAGATTTATTTGAAGGATCTGCATCATCAGAAAGTATCTCCTCTGCCGTTAGGGTAGCATCGCCTTCTGCATCATCATTTCTTTCATCGTGCAAAAGCTCATGCTCGGTGTAGAGTCTCCCTAGACTCGTGCCATAGTCTGACCCTGACGATATGTAGCCTCCCGACTCCTCTAGGGAAGGTGGGTCGTCAGTTTCCATATCGTCATCGCTTGGCTCTTCTGCCTCTACGCTCGCTGCTAGGTTAGCTAGCGCCGTCGTATCTGTCTTATAGACAGTCATTTTCACTTTTTTAAAGGCGTAATCCAAAAGTCCTTTGGTTTTAGCCAGGTGCTCCACTGTCTCATTGTTAATCTGGAAGATTACGTGGATATTCGCATTGCTGGACTCCTCCACTTTCATAACCTTCCAGTTCGCTGTTGGTACATGCGGATTAAACATAGACATCATTTCGAGTATGTCCGATGGGTCGCTTGGCTTTTTGGGCAGCCAAACTCGCGCTCTAGGGCAAGAGGGGATGTCTTTGGCATCAACTGCCCTAAGTTGAGCACCTGGGTACACTTCCCCCACCTTTCCGATCGCGGCTTTGTACAGCTCCGCTGACCTTTCGTCATCGCACGCGATTAGCTTCACGTTTCCTTGAAACCATCCCGCGTTATTGCATATAGGCGGTGGGCCAGGGTTCGCTTTTAGCACCTCCATGGCAACACCTCCCAGCTCGGCCTCTACCCATTTCCATTGGTGGAGAGGAATTTTACCATCATTCCTGCTGGCATCGATGACACCCAGGATCTTTTTTCCTTTTGCCACTTCAGCAAAGGATATTGAGAGCGGGGCGCCATGTGTTTTTGGTCTTTTGGGGGCCTCAGTTTGGGTTTCCTCCAAGGATCTATCCCGCTTAGCGCTGGTAGCTTTCTTCGCGGGATTGACATAGTCTAGTCGGAAGTCAGGAACGATGGTTTTTGCCCAACTCAGATCCTGCTGGATTTTTACGAAGTCTTCCTTTGAGGCTTGACTCTCGCTTATTGGGGACACCGCGTTCCTTTTTAGGATTCTGATCGCCGTACGTCTGTCGCTTGCGGCAGCCTTTGATGGTTCTGGTCTGCTAAACTCTGCCGACCTACTACTCACGATAGGAGCCGTGCCTGCTCTCTTCACAGTTGATCTGACAGTCGCTAGTGGCTGACTGTCAGTCTTGGCACTGCTTAAGGGCAAGGCAAGTCCCTCGTTTGTAGTGTGGGCCTTACTGGACCCCCTTGCTCGGTTGGTCACAGTAGCAGGTTTGTTAGTCGAGCTCAATTGTGATGTAGCTCTAGCTTTTTGGGAGTCCATAGTACTTCCAGGTTTTTTAAGAGGAGCTGCAGGCTCCCTAGAGGCCGTACCATTCATCTGGTGCAACAAATAATTGAAATTAATGTAAATATTAATTTAATTATTTTTTGCCCCAATCTACCGCAACTAGCCGGAAAAAGGCTAGAAGTGATAGCTAGATGGACAGCACTGACACCCCTACACAACACTGACACCAGACGTTTGTTGTTGTTGTTGTAAATTTACAAAATGTAAACAAATGTAATTTTACAATAAACAAGAAACGTTTGGCAATTTGTCGAAGCACAATTGTTAAAACACCGCACTTCACTTGAAGATATCGAGGATATCAACCCAGCCCAGCCGGGATTTGTCCACACAGCAGTAGCTGCACTCAGCAACAGGTTGCCGGCAACCTCCGATACGCCAAAGCTGCAGTTTGGCCAGGAAAAATTGAACGTGTATAAATGTATATACCGTGAAACACTGATCGTCCACGCTTGGTTAAGAACACTCGCGAACTTATCCAGGGACTTGCCACACTTGATACTGCTTTTTTAACGTTTTTATTTATTGTTTTTTAATAATTGGTACGGAGCGGCGCGGGAA